>ML367467.1:0-79696 GCA_005239505.1 Nicotiana paniculata
GTTGTAACAAAAACAGTTAGGGGTAAAAGATCATCATCAGTGTACTCATTCAAAAACTGTTATTATTAAAAACAATTACGAAATCGTTGTACTCATATAGAAAACTGTTATCAAATAAAACAGTTATGGATGAAAGATCAAAATCCTTGTATTTGTTCAGAAAACTGTTATCAAATAAAGCAGTCACGGATAAGAAAACATTTCCCTCGTACTTATTAGAAAATTGTTTCCAACAAAAATAGTTACGAGTAAAAACCCCAATTCTTATAATAATTGTTACTAATGAAAAATAGCTGCTCCCTTGTATTTACTCGAAAAAACGGTTACCTATGAAATACAGTTACGAAATACAAATGTATATCAAATTTGTTAAATAAAAACAGTTGCAACATGAGTCTTAGACGATAATCGTACACACATGTAAAATGTCGTGGAAGTTCAAAGAAAAAACTTCCCTTAGAAGCATTTCTAAGCATGTGAAAAATTCCTATCACTCTATTGCATTACTATGAAGTTGAGACGTCTTCTTCATTAAGCATCAATCAAAAAGGGCCCTATCTTATAAATAAAGCTTATCATAAACAAAGGCTTATATTTTGTACAAACACCGTGCCTACTATAAAAAGGTTCGAGTAATTTTAGCATTTTCATGTGAAAGTTTAGAGGTAAAACTAAAAACCTCAAAACGCAAGACATGCAAAAGACTTAAGAGCAAAACAGAAGCTCGAACCAAATAGGTCATAAATTGCATTCATATCAAAAAGAGCGGCTAAGTAAGAACTAAGTACTAACTAGTACTTAGCCGCATATAATAATTACATTTTTGTGCCCCTAAGTTGTCAGCTGGGGACTTCAAAGATCCAAATTTACCCCCGATGGAGCTGGGGTAACCACCAATCAAATATAAAAAAAACAACAAGGAGAACCAATACTTTAATCTTCTTGTGGAGGAGGTATGACTTCTTCATTAACAGGAGGAATGGGAGAAACTTTAGGCGAAGAGGCACGAGCGACAAAAGTTTCACCAGCAGATGGAGAAAGATTAATACCTTGTTGAGTCTTCTCCATAGCCTCTTTGGTTTTAGCTATTGCAGCACTGAGGTTAAAACCTTCTTGACTCATCTCTGTCAATGTATCAACGCGAGAATTCATATACGCCCAACTTACATCAACAGCAGCCGCTTCTTCAAGACCGTTATAATTGTTTGCCCAAATTTGAAGCTCTACTTTTAACCCATCCTTCTCCGCTTCAGCAACTTCATGGGCAGCCCTCAGAGGTACGATCGAATCCTCCAAAATTTGGACTCTATTTAATGCATTACGCAGTTCTTCTTGGGTCCGGGAGAGTGATTGTACGAGCTCTCCAAAATATACCTCCTTCTGCCCTAGCAAATCCTTCAAGTTCCTGATCTCCTCCGAGGCTTGAGACAATTGTTCAGCAAATGAGGATTCCAGAATTCTCTTATCCTTATCAGCCTGGTTTGAAGAAGCCTTCTCTACCACCAGTTCCGTTGTCGTAATCCTCAGTTGTCTTTTCAAAGTATTCCTCTCCTCCTCTAAGGCGTTCATATCAATTCTCTTGTTTCCTGATCCAAATTTGAGATCCTCTTCATAAGCTCCATACCAATAAGGTTGATCTACAAGAAGCATACCAATTGGATATGATAAATTATTTAGACATGGTAAAATTCACATGTGGAAACAGAATTGCATCGTACCTTCAAGGAGGTATGCACCACTTCATTGGCCCAAGTAAGGGCTGTATGGCTAGCTAGCTTTGTTTTCTCCGTGGAACCTATCAAAGGTTTGAGCCATACCTCGGGCTCACCTATCTTCTTAAAAAGACTTCCCTCAGCTGGAACCTCTATAATCACCCTCCACATCTCCCTGCTGGAAGACCCTACTTCCCTAATGGAAGGCATGGAAGAAGGCACTGATGGGATAGCAGCAGGCATTGAGGGTTGGGGAATTGAAGAAGTTAGGGAAAAATAGCAGGCACGGAAGATTGAAGAATTGAGGAAACCGCATATAAAGATACGGCAGGAACCGTAATAGCTAAAGGAGCGGAGGAAACACGAGGAACCGATGAAACATCTTCTCTTAAAGAGTCAGGAAAAACAGTAGCTAAAGAAACATCATCAGGAGCAAGATCAAAACCTTCATGGAACAAGTACTCAACAGAATCATGAACAGGGGACTGTGAAACGTTTTAAGAGGTTAAGGGTCTAACTGCAGACACAAAAGGCAAAGTCATGGGTGTAGACTCGTCATCCAAAACCACCCGCCTTCTCCATGACCTGTGCACCAAAGCACCCTCCTTTTCTTCTTCTTCTTCAGAACGGGACTCACCCACTTTCCTCTTCGAGGAAGACGAACTAACAATAATCTCTTGGGCCTGGGCTAGAGACATCTTTGGAACAGACGAAGCAGACACCCCACGGGCAGAAAACCTTATCAAAAAGGGGAAGATTAAGCGAGAATAAAAGAAGGCTCTAGCAAGAAAAGAAGTAAAAAAAAACTTCACTTACCGTGGGTCTTTACATGCCAACTGTACTTCCCAGCGAAGTACTTCCAAGACCTTTCTTCTAATGGAGCAACAGACAATAACTTTTCTACCCAGTCACGGATATCGGAGACATTCTCAACAGTACCCATGATTGATAGAAGAAGAAGAAATAGATACGGTGTTAATAAAACATCTCAAAGAAAAACAAATGCGAACCAAAAATGTACTACGTGCACGATTCCACTTCTCAGGGAAGGGAAGATTCTCTTCACCTACTAAACCAGCAGTGGGAACAGCGACATACCGGAGGTACCAACCTCTGTCCTTGTCATCATCAGAGGTTACCAACACTCTCTTACTTCGAGCAGCCAGAGTAAAAACCCTTTGACGAAACAGTACAGGAGAGTAAAGATGAATAAGATGGTTGAAAGTAAAAGGAACTGAGGCTAAGGAAGCTAAACTCCTAAGACACGCGACCACTCGCCACACAAGCGGACCAACTTGTCCTAAACAAATATCGAAGAAATGACATAACTCGATTATGGATGGATCAATGGGAGGTCTAAACCCTAGTGTAAAAGGATACGTATAAACAAAAGAATAACCCGTCTTATAAGACGTTATTCTTTGATTACTGTTCGGAACATAAACAGGGAAATCAGACCTCCAAGAACAATCCCTACGAACCAGGGAAATATGGCCCACAGTAATAAGGGTTGAATACCTCTCAACACTGTCTAAAGAAGAAGACTGGTCTACAAGAACTGGGTTTTCCCTAGTAAAGACAAATTCAGCGGGAATAATTTCATCAACTTTAGGTTCACGAAGATGATCGTCTTTACCTCTAGATGAAGAACGAGAAGACTTAGCCCTAGGAGAAACTAAAGACCTAGCGGAAGGAGGAGAAATTATATGAGAGGATGAAGAACCTCTGGAAGGAGTGGATCCTGAACTCCTTAATCTACCACCCCTACGACTTCTAGTCGGGGCAGAAGAAGGTGTTAAGTTTTCCATATCTATTATTCTTTTAGGCTGATTTGATGAAGACATGTTTACAAAGGCAATGGAAAATTCTTTACAAATAAAGGAGACAAGTTATAAAATGTCTTCCATAAGTAAAGAAAGGAAGAAGGGTATTTATACTTGAAGATGACCGTCAAAAATAATGATGAAAAGTCATAATTAAAGGTGTCACTTCAGTACTGATGCAACCGCAAAAAGCCCTAAAAGGTGTCGAGTAAATGCAGAACCAATCCGAGAAGGACACGTGGTATGAGGATTAAATGGAAGTGAAAAATGACGCATATGTTCATAAAAAGATGCGATGTTTCGAGGCAAAGCAGCGGCAAAATATTCCCGCCATAAATGAGTATCCACTTACCAAATATTAATTGATAAATATATGGTAAGTGGGGGGACTATCTGTATTGGTAAAAAAGAGTTTCACACGTAAGCCAACTCTTGAAAACTCAGCCAGTTATGTAGATACAGGAGAACGCGACAGCTGAATGTGATTCTTTGAAAAGGTACGGAACAAAGAGGCATGATTCAATAAACCCTCGAGCTCATCAGCCACGGGAAACTCGCTTTAATCGAGACAAGGAAGGGACACGGTCAGAGTGAATCTAGACAGAGTTACAGATAGATTTAGGAATCCCCAATAAAAATCCCAGATGTTATGTAACCTACGCATAACAGTTATGGTTGCCCTTGGTAACGCCTCATTAATGTAATAATTAGTCATTAATGAGCAATTATTGCAAGAACCAAACGTTATATTAAGGAACCTCCTATATAAAGGAAGGAAATATAACTTGGAAGATCATCTGAATTTCGAATACAATCTACTTTGCTTTTCTATATTTCTGCAATTTTGTCTACTACTTGTTTCTCTTTATTTATTATTATTTCCTTGATTATCAGTAACCTGTGTTCATCCTAGAAATAGCTTTGGTCAAAGGATCTAATTCTTTGGTTAAACAACTAGGCCTAATGAAACCCTTATCAAGCAAGTCTTGCAACTGTTCTTTCAATCCTTTCAATTCGGGTGGGGCCATCCGGTATGGAGGAATAGAAATGGGATGAGTTCCCGGAGCCACATCAACGCAAAAATCAATATCCCTGTCGGGTGGCATCCTCGGCAGGTCTGCAGGAAATACCTCGAGAAACTCACGAACATAAGTCAAATGAGCCAAACACCCCTTCTTAACCATGGGACGAGCCTTGGCATAAGAAATAACTCTGCTGGAAGAATGACCAGGAGTCCCTTTCCACTCCAACCGAGGCAACCCCGACAAAGCTAAAGTAACTGTCTTGGCGTGACAGTCCAAGATGGCATAATAAGGCGACAGCCAATCCATGCCCAATATGACATCAAAATCAACCATGTCAAGAAGAAAAAGGTCCACACTAGTTTCAAGACCCTCAATAACGACCACACACGAGCGGTACACACGATCTACAACAATAGCATCCCCCACGGGCGTAGACACATAAACAGGGACACTCAAGGAATCACGGGCACAACCAAATACGAAGCAAAATAAGATGATACATAAGAGTAAGTAGACCCTGGATCAAACAGAATTGAAGCATATCTATTGCAAACTGAAATGGTACCTGTGATAACAGCATCGGAGGACTCTGCCTCAGGGTCTGGCTGGAAATGCATACAATCGAGGCTGGGGCCCACCACCCTGAACCATGTCCCTGGGACGACCTCTAACAGGCGGACCTCCACCCCTAACGGGCTGGCTTCCACCTCTAACAATCTGGCCCCTACCTCTGGCTACCTGACCCCTACCCCTGGTTGGCTGGGCAGGTGGTGCCGGAACTATGGCATGAGAAATATGGTACTGAAGCTGATTTCCCGAAAATCTCGGACAAGCTCTCCGAATATACCCATATTCACCACACTCAAAGAATCCCTCTTGATAGTGAGGTTGACCCTGACGAGCCGGCTGACCATGATAATAACTCTACAGAGGAGGTGCTCTAATAGGAGCTGATGGTGCGCTATAGACTGGCTGAACAGAAGGAGGCATATAAGAACTACGACCACCTGAGGTACCATGGGATTCCTGAAGTGTTGAATGAAATGGCCTGGAAGAATGGCCTCTGCTAAAATTAATACCGCCTCAAGATGAGGCACCGCTGAATCCACCGGAATGGCGAGGTCTCTTGTCTGACCCTTGACCTCCCAATCCGAGAACCATCTCGACTCTCCTGGCCACATTGGCCGCATCTTGAAAGGAAATCTCGCTCCCCATCTCCTTAGTTATCTGCAACCTGATGGGCTGAGAAAGGCCCTCAATAAATCTCCTGACCCTCTCTCTCTGTGGGTAACAAAAGAATAGCATGTCGAGCCAAATCTACAAAGCGAGTCTCATACTGGGTAATAGTCATGCTGACCTGCTGAAGACGCTCAGACTGACGATTTTGCTCCTCCCTGGTAGTAATAGGTAGAAACTTCTCCAAGAAGAGGTGCGAAAACTGATCCCAAGTAAGAGCGGGTGACCCAGCTGGTCTAGTCAACAAATAATCCCTCCACCATTTCTTGGAGGAACCCGTCATCTGAAAAGCAGCGAAATGGACCCCATTAGTCTCCAGAATACCCATGTTCCGAAGAACTTCATGACAGCTATCAAGGTATTTTTGAGGATCCTCTGAAGTGGAACCACTGAAATGAACAGGGAAAAGCTCGATGAACCTGTACAATCTCCACAAAGCATCGGAGGACATAGATGCCCCATCAACAAGCGGTGCTGCAACAACTGGCTGAACTATCCCAACTGGATTGGCTACTGGGGTCTGAGTCTGAGGAATAATCTGCTCAGGAGTGTGGGTAGCAGGAGTCTGAACCCCTCCTCCAACTTGAGATATGGTTGCTGCCACGGGGAATGCGCTAGTCTGGGATACAATATACATAAGGCCCACTAGTCGGACCAAAGCATCCTGGAGCACCGGGGTAGTAATAAACCCCTCTGGGACCTGAGCTGGTCCCGCTGGAACAGTCTGAGTTGGAGCCCCCTCATCAATCTCTATCTGGGGCTCCGCAGCTGGAGCAGTTGCCTGAGCAATGGGCTGAGTCCCGCCCCTGCCTCGGCCCCTAGCATGGCCTCGGCCTCTGCCCCTTGTAGGAGCTACTGCTGCTGGAGGACCTTATAGTTTCTCAGCGAAAGAAGAAGCACGTTTTCTCGCCATCTGCGAGAGAATAGAAGAGTTCAATCAGTATTTGAGATAACAAGAATCGCACGACAGAGTAGAAATAAAATGAATTTGTTCCTAACTTTATAGCCTCTGAGAGATAAGTATAGACGTCTCTGTACCGATCCCTCAGACCCTATTAAGCTTGTTCGTGATTTATGAGGCCTAGGCAACCAAGTTCTCTTATACCAACTTGTCACGACCCAAATTCCCAACCGTCGGGATCGAGATGGCGCCTAACACCATACTTTTTAGGCAAACTAATGTTAGAGGGTTCAACATTTGAATCAATTAAAACATATACGAAACTTATTGTAATCCAATAAAGGATACCAACAATAATAATAAATGAAATGGTGTACTATACTGTGAAACTGATACTAATCTCTAGCTACCCAGGGTTTGGAGTCACAGTTCACGAATTACTAAAGAATACTACAAGTATTTGGCTGAAAGAAAATATATATATCTGTTTTGAATTAAATAAAACAGTAGAGAAATAATATGGAGAAGACTCTAGGAATCTGCAGATGCCAGCAGATCTACCTTGTGTCTCCGTGCGAATATTCAGCTACTACTCGAAATCAACTCTGACCGGAACCTGGATCTGCACAAGAAGTGCAGAGTGCAGTATCAGTACAACCGACCCCATGTACTGGTAAGTGCCGAGCCTAACCTCGACGAGGTAGTGACGAGGCTACGGCGGGGAATTTATAATATAACATGTATACAATGTTTAATAAAGCAACAGGGAAATATTAAACTAAAGGAATAGTAACTTGCAGTAAATAAATAAATAACCCAGTTATCTTTCCAGATCTCAGCTACAACCAATCCTTACGTGAATTTTCATGTTATAATTTAAATAACGGTAAAAGCAGAATATGAAGAACAACAAATAAAACAGTAGGTATTCTAGTTTCTGTCATATAACCTGTAACAACATGAATATTCTCCCTTATTACTCCTTGTTGCGGCGTGCAACCCGATCCCTCCTGTCCACCCTTATTATTCCTCAACATATATATCACCCTTATTCCTCCTGTTACAGCGTGCAACCCGATCTCACATGTCCACCCTTATTACTCCTTGTTGCAGCGTGTAACCTGCTCCCACGAGACAATCACATTTCTCCATTTATAATAAGGGTTTCATCATTTAGATCAAAATCTTTCACAATATTTATATCTCAAATAATGTAAACGGAAAGCTGTACAATTAAGAAATTTCACCAATTATTACTACACAGCGAAATCAATCGGAATGTATCATAAAACACAGATCGCCAGCTCAACCATTAATGTACCACAATAAATCTAAGGAACAATTAATACTTTCTAATAAGTGAAACAATACATTTAACAAAACAAGTGGACAAAAACAATTAGACATGGAAGCATCAATAGTCATGAAACAATTAAGACATTGGAAACGGGGAAGGCAACATACTAAACAGATAATTTGGTGGCGCATAGGTACTCGTCACCTCACCTATACACCACACACATATAATTTCACATAGCATTTAAGTCGGGGATTCCTAATCCCTCAAGTCAAAGTTAGACCAAACACTTACCTCAATCTCGCATGCCACTCACTGCTCAATTATAACTTTTCCTTTCGAATTCACCTCCAATTCACTCATATCTAATCATAATTAGTTCAATATCATTAATTAGTTCTAAAGGAACTAACTTTAATGCAAAATTATGATTTTCCTAAGTTTTTCCAAAAAAAAGTTAAAAACCGACTCTGGGCCCGCTTCGTCCAATCTCGGGGTTCGAACCAAATTACGTTTACCCATTCACCCCCGAGCCCGAATATGTAGTGAATTTCGAAATTCGACCCTAATTTGAGGTCTAAATTCTAATTTTAAAAAATTTCCTAATTCTACCCAAACCCCTAGTTTCTACCATGAAAACCCTTGATTTTTGATTGAAAAGTGATAAAAACAATGGGTAATCGATAGAAAATAGTTTAGAATCATTTACCAACACTTTGGGGAAGAACTTGTATATTGAAAATCGCCTCTAGGTCTTCTTGGTTTTGAAAACATGAAATAATGGCTTATTCCCGTGTTATTGTTCTGTTTTAAATCGCTAGGCAGGCTTTCATCGCATTCGCGATGGGCCTGTCGCTATCGCAGAATGTTACGGCCCAATGGCCTCTGCGTTCGCGTAGGTAAGCTCGCGTTCGCGATACTTTGCAGCCTTTGGTCATCGCGTTCACGACCAGGTGGTCGCATTCCCGTAGAAGAAACGGACTCCCCTCCCCCCCAGGTCCATTAACACATCGTGTTCGCGTAAGTCAGACCGTGTTCGCAAAGAGTACTCCCCCTAGTGCTTCGCGTTCGCGAAGAACAAAATGACCCCCAGTGCATTTACTCTTCGTGATCGTGGGAGATGCTTCGCTATCGCGAAGAGGAACGAGTCAGTGCACCAGTAGCAGTTATGACAACAGAAGTTTATAAGTCTGAAACACCCCGTAGCCTATCCAAAACTCACCGAACCCCCAGGGCTCCAAACCAAACATGCACGCAAGTCTAAAAATATCATACAGACTTGCTCGTGTGATTAAATCACAATAATAACACCTAAAACTATTAATTTAACATCAAAAATCATGATTTTCTCAAGAACACTTCAAATTCACTATTTTCTCAACCGGACGTCCGAATCACGTCAAATAAACTCCAATTTCCATCAAATTTCACAAATAGGACTTAAACATTTATAAAAACCCTATACCGGGCTCTGGAACCAAAATATGGGCCTGATACCAACGAGTTCAAACGTTAATTCATTTCTTTATTTCCTTTAAAATTCAGTATAACAATTTTCTTCAAAAATTTATTTCTAAAGTTAGGGATCTCGGAATTCAATTCTGGGTATACACCCAAGTTCTATATTTTATGCGGACCTCCCGTGACTGTTGAAACACGGGTCCAAGTCCGTTTACTCGAAATGTTGATCAAAGCCAACTAAAATCAAATTTTAACTCTAGAAATTATTATTTCTTATATTTTCACATAGAGGCTCCGAATTCACGTTCAGACTGCACACGCAAACCGAAATATATAAAATTAATATTTTTAAGGCTAACGAGCCCAGCATGGTGTCTTAAATCATAAGATGACCATTTGGGTCACCGTAAAAATTCTTAAACATTTTACTTATATGTTATCGTAATACTACATGCATAGTTTTAGAAGAACATTACGTGCATTAATTGAAATCTTTTGTTTGAAATAATGTCCTTTACCATTATTATACATGTTTTTCATTAAATTGCTTATCTTTCCATTTAAAATATTTTTTTTTATATTTTAGTCCAAATTCGAAAACCTTATAGCATATGGAAAGAGTTGTGTGTACTAATTGAAAACTTTTGTAAATAATATCTTTCACCATTATTGTCATTGTATTTTTAAAAAGACATCATTTAATTCAAAAAATTTATTTTTAAATTTCAATCCAATTCAAAATCCTTATCTATAGATTCAAAAATTTATCTTTCAATTCAAATTTATTTTTATAACATAGTCTAACATATATTATCTTAAAATTATCAAGTGGATTTTTATTAGCTTGCCACTTGACATAATCTCAAACTACTCTATTCAAAATATTTATTGATAATTCTTAGTAGATTTTTCTAATTTCTATTATATTTTATTCTAGATATTATTAGAATTTATCTTAATTTTATTAAATTTTGTCCTGAAAGTCCCACGTGGCTTAATATCGTTGTCAAGTGTCAACTACTCTATTTATTGATGTATCAACAATACTTTTGAGTATTATTTGTTTACTTAATTTTATCAAATAAATTTAAATTGTGGCTTGAATCATGATACATTGGTTTATGTTCATCAAAATTTTATTTTATTTTCATTTAGCGTTCATGTATAATACAAATATTATTGTATTATTTTTCTAAATGGATGGTGTTGAATTAATTCAAAGAGTAAGCATATAAGTTTTTTTATTATATGCCATAAATCTACTAATAATCATAATAATTATTATTTTTTATTAGCAATTAAATTAAATTCACCTTCCCATTTGTATTCTTATCCTTTTATATATCTAATTTATGAGTCTTATCAATGTTAATAGGAAATAACATAAGTTTCCACTGTTGAATTAAAGTAGACTCCTCCAAAAGACGGTCCAATTGGATGGAAATTTTGAGATTGCATTTTCTTTTAATTTTTTCCACAAGTAGAAGCATCGTCTTAGCAGTTAGCGCAATGGTAAAATCAGTGGCGTAGAGGATTCCTCTAAAGGTGTTCCAAGAATTAGTCCAAAGGAAGAAAAAGAAGAAGAACCAAAAAAGTTATTACCATAAAAATCGAATGAGAAGAATAATATCCAAATTGGATTAATAAAGGAAAAAATAGGCAAAATAGAACTTATCTTATTACTGAATATATATTCCCTTCATCGATCACTTTAGAAGAATTCTCTCACATATCCTCCTTATGATCAATACCGCAAAATATAAAACAAACAAAACTTACTTAGAAGTAAATTAATTAAAACTGAAATGCAGAACCTGCACATTTTCGAATAAAAAAGAGCACGTTTTCTGAATGAAATTGTGAACCGACTATTTTGAATCTATAACCATTGATTTAACAATATTGTCGCTGACGAACTTTTTGCAATTCAAAACTTTACTTCAAAATTGAACTCCGGAGAGCACGAATGTAGAATCACTATGGACACCTTGAGCGGAAGATGTCAAGTTAACTTAATCCGATGCTATGAGCGGCCGTTTGAAATTATTGCCAAGGTTGGCAAGATCTCCTTCAAGCTAAACATGCCTGGCCACTTAAAAATCCATCCCGTCTTCCATGCTTCTCAGCTCAAGCCTTATCACGAAGACAAGGAAGACGCCGAAAGAGGGCAGTCCAGCCGCGCCCACATATTCATCCCTCCTTCTGCCCTCAACAAGAAAATCGAAGAAATTGTCGACCATCAATTGGTCCGAGGTAAAGGTTGGGCCAATTCGAGTACCCAATTTCCGGTGCATTGGAAGGGACAGCCGGCCGAAGAAGCAACATGGGAGAAATATGAAGATCTTTGGCAATACAAAGATCAAATTCGTGACTACTTGAATCTCTGTAGCGCCGCGGTCGTCGCCAATTCAAGTGGGGGAGAGTGTGCCGACCCGCCTGATCTTTCCCGAATTTTCCCGCCATAGCTGCCCCAAAATTCAAATCTGTCATGGCTAGACAAATTCAATTTCAAGCCCACGCATGGAACAAAGTTCGTGATTAAGGAAAATAGGAGGAGAATCATTTGTGAGGGAGAGAGTGAGGATGATTAGTCCATAATGGGTATTGTTTCAGTTTTTTTTTGTTACCTTTTTTTTTTTAACGATAGAGAAGCATATATATTAATAATAGTAAGAACTTACATAGAAACTACATAGTCCCGCAGGACAACACTGTTGTTTAAAGTCACTAGACTATTACAAACACTAGTACTTAATTGCTTAATTCCAAGACAAAGGCCTTGCATGTCTTTTTCCAAAAGAGAATCAACAAAAAGAGGGGGGCGTGCAAGGTGATAGCATTTATCAAGGTTGAAGTTCTTGACTGCTTCCTTAGCTAAACGATCTGCTACTGCATTGCCTTCCCTAAAATTGTGCCAAATCACTGGAGTTTTCAGTTGGTGCATCAATAATATGCAATTGAGTAGACAACTGTTAGTAGGGGCATTATCTTCCGTAATCATTTTTATTATATCTGTTGAATCTGATTAAATTTCTAGAGCAGCTAGTGACATATCCATAGCTAACTTGAGGCCTTGCTACTGTGCTAGTAATTATGCCTGCAAAGAGCATGTTGCATAGCAAGATTTGTAATATCCCATAATCCAGTTATCATTGCTATTTCGGAAGACCCCTCCTATACCTGCATGAAGCTTTTCTTTTAAGAAAGCACCATCAATATTAAGTTTGATAGCGTTTGGAGGGGGTTTTGGTCAATGAATTTCAATTTTGATTTTTGATTGTTGTAGGTGATTTTTTTCAGTGAAAAAAAAGATATTTTCATATTTGATGAAGAAAATACAAGAACAACACATGTCCCATCATTTTCCCACTGCCCCACACACGTATTAGGGACAAAATCTAACCAATATCCTATTAAACCCATCGGCTTAAGCAATCCACAAAGCATGCAAATAGAGGTAATAAATAGTGCCCCCCTAGAACACTAGAAAACCTAGTTACTCCAACAGAAGACTACCCCAACTTCCTTAATATAAACCAACACTCAACTAGTAAACATGCCAAGAATCCCCTTATCTCAACGAAGAAGATATCGTCTAGTTCAAATCATAAGACACCAACGAGCCCACACAATGTCCAATATGAAGTTTAAAACCTTTATGTGAGGAGGGGGAATGGAGGAAGTGGTAGTAGTTGGTGGTCTTTATCGGTGGTTTCTATTGTATGAAAATTTAAAAATTCTTAATAATGGGTTTTGTTTTACCTTTGCGGTTTTTATTTTCTTATGATTGTGCTGAGTGGTTTGGCCGTTGAAGTATTTTTTATACTGTTGCTTTTGAAGTTTAAAAACTTTATGTGAGAAGGGAGAATGGAGGAAGTGGGAGCAGTTGGTGGCTTTTATTGGTGGGTTTCTATGATTTAAAATTTTAAATACTCCAAAAAAATTGGAGAATTATCCAAAATATTTACATGTGTCAATTTAATGTTTTGACACTTTTCATCATAACATTTACTTCCTTCTCCTATTATATATAAATAGATTTGGAATTGAAAAATTTTGACCGCCTCACAATAAACACTTTCTATCCCACATCGAGATAACTCCTCCAAACAGCCGTCATTCGATTATTATATATAGGAACATCATCATCAACATTAACATGAAGACTCATTTTTTTGCATCAACTCTCAAGTCCGATCTGCGAAAACTGGAGAGGTAACAAATTTTTATTTATTTATTTATTTATTGCCTTTATTTTGTCTTTTTTTTTTGTCCCTTTTGTTTTTTCTTTTTAGAAGTAACTTCGTCAAAATACCAAGTACTTTAAAAGTTCGAGACGAAGAAATTTAAAAGTTCGCGACGAATATGTTTAAAATTTGCGGCGAACAATCATAAAAGTTTGCGATGAGACCATTTAAGGTTCACTTCGAAGACCCATAAAAGTTTGTGATGAAGACCTTAAAAATTTGTGGCGAATACTCATAAAAGTTCGAGCAAAGATCCTTAAAAGCTCGTGGTCAAGATCTTTAAAAGATCATAGTGAAGACCTTTAAAAGTTCGCGGTGAAGACCTTTAAAAGCATCTGATGAAGACCTTTAAAGATTGGTGGCGAAGACCTTTAGAATTTTGTATAAATATCCTTAAAAACTCGTGGTCAATATCTCTAAAAGTTCACGGTGAAGACCTTTAAAAGATCGCGATGAAGACCTTCAAAAGCACGCAATGAAGACTTCTAAAAATTCATGGCGAAGACCTTTAAACGTTCGCGATGAAGAACTTACAAATTTACGGCAAAGCCCTTAAAATTCCACGATGAAGAACTTTAAAAGTTCGCGATGAATACCTTTAAACGGCAAAGACCCAGAAAAGTTCGTGCAAATATCCTTACAAGCTCGTGGTAGAAATATTTAAAAGTTGGTAGTGAGGACTATCTAAAGCTCTCCACGAGCTCTTTTAAAAGTTCGTAACAGACGCCTTTAGTTCGAAACGAAAACCTCAAAAATCCCAATGCCTTTAAAAGTTCGCAACGAAAACCTTAAAAATTCGAATGCCTTTAAAAGTTCGAGACAAACACCTATAAAAGTTCGCAATGAAAACCTTTAAAAACAATCTCCTGTATTTTCCTGGACAACATTTTAAAACCAACTTTATATTGCACCATGCTGGCAATTTCAAATTTGCGCAGTCTCATCAAAATATTAGTATCTTCGAGTAGAAACGTCAAAATTACGAACTGTTTGATTTCTTGGAAACCAGACTTCAAAATCTAAAACATGTCCAACAAACTTGAAGGTTATGCGAACATGAATACATAGCGGATCCCCAGACTTTTATGCAAATATTGTCATAATTTCATCGTACTTCATTCGTACTATGTACTCATCGTACTTCATTCGAACAACGTTTGGGGCACTATGTATTTTTTGAACTCATGCGACTGAACTCAGAATGAAACCCTAAGCTGACTATGTACCTCAGTGAAGAGGATCAAGTCATGCCATAATTCAGAATAGGTGACTTTTTATTTTATTTTTTTATATCCTAACTTTTGCCTAGGCTGCCTCTTTCGAGGTTTTTAACCTAGCGGACCTTTTTTTTATGTCCTAACTTTTTCCTAGGTCGCCTATTTCGAAGTTTTCAACCTAACAGACTCTTTATATATATATATATATATATATATATATATATATATATATATATATATCCTAATTTTTGCCTAGGTCGCCTCTTTCGAGGTTTTCAACCTAGCGGACTCTTTTTTTTTGGGTGGGTCATACACAATTTAGACTCATGCAGGCTAGGAGTGTAGGAACGTGCATTTTAATCTCATGCATCAAGGAGCGTTACATATTCAAGGATAATATGTCCTAATTTTTGCCTAGGTCGCCTCTTTCGAGGTTTTCAACCTAGCGGACTCTTTTTTTTGGGTGGGTCATACACAATTTAGACTCATGCGGGCTAGGAGTGTAGGAACGTGCAGTTTAGTCTCATGCATCAAGGAGCGTTACATATTCAAGGATAATACTTCTTCAAAAACTTGTCATTGATAGGGCCGATTCTCATGCCATCTGCATCAACCAGCTTGTAAGCCCCACTTGAATAAGATTCGTGTATGACATATGGCCCATCCCATTTTGAAGTTAACTTCCCTATAGGTTTATGGGAAGTAATAATGGGTCTTCGTATGGAAAGGACTTGATCTCCTACTTGAAAGGATCTCGGGACAACTCTTTTATTGAAGGCGCGAGACAATCGAGCTTGATAAAATTCAAGACTCTGTTGAGCTTCCAACCTCTTCTCATCAAGAGCCTCCAACTCTGCTAATCGAAGTTTAGCATTTTCTTCATCAGTGATCCCTTCTTGAATATCCAGTCGTAATGAAGGTATTTGACGCTCAAGTGGTAAGACGGCTTCTACTCCATAAACGAGTGAATAAGGAGTCGCTTGTGTTGGCGTGCGGTGAGTCGTCCTATATGCCCATAGAGCTTCTTCCATACGGTCATTCCAATCTCGTTTGAATTTGGAGATGACTTTCTTTAACAAGTTTCATAGAGTTTTGTTGAATGCCTC
Source organism: Nicotiana paniculata (assembly GCA_005239505.1). Classification (NCBI taxonomy): domain Eukaryota; kingdom Viridiplantae; phylum Streptophyta; class Magnoliopsida; order Solanales; family Solanaceae; genus Nicotiana; species Nicotiana paniculata. The sequence goes on from ML367467.1 coordinate 16,026, forward strand.
AACTAGACCATTGGCGGTAGCATTGTACATCGAAGAGTTACGTTGCTTGACGCCAAAGAGATCACAAATCTTTTTCATAAAACTATTATCGAATGGCTTTCCGTTATCCATTATTATGTAATGAGGAATGCCAAAGCGATAAAGTATGTTTACTCGGATGAAACTTGCAACATTTTCCTTCTTTACCTCCTTAAGAGCAGCAACTTCAGCCCATTTTGAGAAGTAGTCAACTGTAGCCAAGATGTATAGGTGCCCACAAGAGGACTTTGGTAGCGGTCCAACAACATCCAATCCTCAAGCGTCAAATGGCCAGGATGCCACAGTCGGGTGCAACACTTCAGAAGGTTGATGAATAAAATTCGCATGAAATTGACAAGCCTTGCATCTTCGAGCGTAGTCCAAGAATTATTTTACCATCGTCCCCGAATAATATCCCATTCTTTTTATATGGAAGTGGAGCTTTGTTCCAGACTGGTGTGACCCACATACTCCAGAATGTGCCTCTTGCAAAGCTTGGAGTTCTTCTTTTTCCCCTAAGCATCACAGGAGTACTCCCTTGAATAACCTTCTGTATAGAGTATCTTTGTAGTAAAGGAAGCAAGGTGCACGACAACAGATTTTAGGCTTCTCCTCGGATTTTCTGGAAGTATCCCATAGCATAAGTAGTAGTCTATAATGGGTTGTCGCCATTCTTCTTTCTCAACTCCAGAAACAGCGATAAGATGCTAGATTTCACTTTCTGCACCTTCAACCTCATTTGGCGGCGATAACCCATTTTTGGCAGACAGTAACTTGCACTTGATCAGGTAGGGTCAACGATGAAGCTAGGGAATCTAAAGCATCATCCTTCTTATTTTCTTTCCTTGGCACATGCTGAATAGTCACATCACAGAGCCACCCCATTAATTTTTTAGCGTAATCATGATATGGGCGTAGTTCAGGCTTCTTGACCTCGTAACTACCTAGAAGCTGATGACCACTAACTGGGAGTCACCAAAGACTTGCAATTGCAACCGCTTCATTTCGACAAATATTTCAAGCCCAAGTACTAGTGCTTGATACTCAGCAACGTTGTTAAAGCAGAGTTGCGTCAACGTAAATGAGTAGGGCAGAACTTCACCTTGAGAAGTGACAAATACTACACCAGCACCAGATCCTCCGCGATATGAAGCACCATCAAAGTACATCTTCCATGAAGGTTGAACTTCAATGACCATTACGTCCTCATCAGGCAGTTCATCAGTTAGCTCCCAATCATCAGGTATAGGGTAATCTGTCAAGAAGTCTGCCAATGTTTATCCTTTTACAGCCTTTTGAAGGATGTACAAAATTTTGAATTGTTGAAATTGGATATACCATCTCGCTAGTCGATCACTAAGAGCAGGTTTTGACATCACGAACTTGATGGGATTTGCTCTAGAAACAAGACGAACAACATGAGCTTGAAAGTAGTGCTTCAACTTTTGAATTGAGAAGACTAGCGCCAAACACAACTTTTCAATTGGCAAAAAATTTAGCTCATATGGTGTCATCATCCTGTGTAGTAAAGGGAGTTTTCTTTCCCTTCACTATTTTCTTGGGACAACAACGTTCCAACAGAACTTTTTGGTGCAGAAATGTATAGTACTAGTGGTTTTCTAAGTATATGGGCTGCTAAAACCGGAGGCTTCATCAAGTAGGATTTAATGCTCTATAAGGCATTGCTACACGCTTGGTCCCATTTGAAAGGGACACCTTTCTTCATAAGGAGACTGAATGGTTGGCACCTCCCAGCTAGGTTTGAGATGAATCTCCTAAGGTACGCTAACTTTCCTTGCAAACTTTTCAATTCGTGAATATCCCGAGGCTCGGGCATTTTCAAGATTGCATCTTCTTTGGATTGATCAATTTTAATCCCTCGATGTCGGAAAATGAAACCAAGGAACTTTCTGGAAGTAACTCCAAAGGCGCATTTCAATGGATTCATCCTAAGTTAGTACCTCCGGAGCAACTCAAACACCATTCTCAAGTCTTTCAAGTGGTCGCCCCTCTTTCTCGATTTCACCACCAAGTCGTCCACATAGCATTCGACATTTTTGTGGAGAAGATCGTCAAAAATATTCTGCATAGACCTTTGATAAGTAGCACCAGCGTTCTTCAAGCCAAAAGGCATTATCTTGTAGCAGTAAATACTCTTAGGGTGCGGAATGCAGTAAGCTCTTCATCTTTTGGTGCCATACAAATTTGGTTATAGCCTGACAAACCATCCATAAATGACATTCCCTCATACCCAGTAGTAGTATCGATCATTAACTCTTGAATAGGAAGTGGGAATTCATCTTTGGGACACGTATTATTGAGATCCCTGGACGCACACTCGAATCTGGCTATTCTTCTTCCTTACAGGGACAATACTTGAAACCCACGTTGGGTATTTAACTTCCCGAATAAATCCAACTTCAATGAGTTTTTTAACTTTGGTTTTAATCAGGGGAACCAAGTCCGGCCTAAAGCGCCTTTGAGCTTGCTTAACAGGACGAGCGCCATTCTTGACCACAAGGTGATAGACTGCTACTTTAGGGTCCAAGCCAGGAATTTCTTTGTAACTACAAGCAAATACATCCCTAAACTCCTTGAGTAACTCAATATAAGTGCTTTCTTCATCAACTTCTAGTAAAACACTTAGATAGGTGGGTCTTGGTTCTTCTTCAGTGCCAAGGTTAACTTCTTTTAAGGCATCAATCGTTGCCTTCACTCCTTATTCAAGTTCCGAGGGAGCATCTTTCACATCTTCATCTTCTTGAGGGTCCCCATTGTTGAAGAATATGTGATAACACAGTGAAACATCATCCAATTTCTCGACATCCTCCATTAGAGATAAAACACTATGCTCACTTTGTGCAGTAACATGATACGAAGAACCCACACTTTCTTCGTCTTTATCACGTTCTTTAGTGTAGACCATAGTGTATGGCTTCACCTTCAGTACTTCATCACACGAAACCATGACTTTTGTTTGTCGCTTCATTCTAGAAGGAACCAAACTTTGGAAATCTTTAGAGATCTTCTAAATTTTGGGCGATGCGGGTGTTATTGTATTTCTATAATTTCTCTGGACCTTATTCCCCTTCTTTAATGGACCCAATCTCTCAAATACAGAAGTACTCACATTTGATTTTCCAAGTCGATTAAAGACAGAAGGCATGTTAGAAGCGGCATATTCGTCTTCTATATTGATATAGTTACTGCTCGCCCTTCTTATGAAGATGCGCACTGGTGACGGTTGCTTGTATCCCAAACCTTCACGTGGTTGCCTCGTTGCATCTTTTGATGGGAGCTTCCCTAATTTTGACGGCTCACTGGGATTGTATCCCCCTTTTGCAAATAGCATGTAAGCATTAGGATCAAAACTTTCATATGTTCGCTTTGTAGGGAGTGCCACATTCTGCAAATGATTTTGGACTACAAAACCTGCAAGGGACTTCGAGGATAACTTTACTACCTCAATTTGTTTTACCGGAAGAGTTAACTCCTTTAGCATGTTAGTTTGGAGATTAGATGATTCGCCTTCATCTTAATTCATTTTAGAGACAAATTGGAGAGCACGACTTACTTTCTTTCCATAAGACACAATATCCCCTCTATGAGATTTATTCGCGTTGGGTTGTACCTCCTCAGTAACAGCTTCGGCTTTACCAATAGTCACCTCAGCTTTTTTAGTTGTGGGCTTGTCATTCTTACTTTTCATGCCATCGTCCACTTTTATCTCCTTCACAATGCGGTTCTTCAAGTAGAACTTTGCATCCGCGAAGTGTGACTCTGCCTCGGTGAATGGTTCATCATCAACAACTATCTTCTTCTCGATTTCACCCTCGTAGTATTTTAAACATTGATGGTAGGTAGATGGAACTACTTTATTCTCATGTATCCAAGGCCTTCCAAGAAATATGTTGTATGAAGTCTTTGCATCGATCACATGTAGCCATGTACTTGATTGCATATCTTTAATGGTGATTCCCAGCCTGATCGCGCCTACGGATATTTGCCCCCCTTGGTTGAATCCTTGGATCATCGCACAACTTTCTGAGAGTTCATTCATGGGAATACCACGTTCTTTCACGGTGCAAATTGGCAAGATGTTCACTGAGGATCCTCCATCAGCCAAAATTTGATTTACTCTTTCATCGCACATATAGCCAACCAGGTATAATGGGTGGTTATGAAGAGTGTCACCCAGTAGAAGATTGTCATTTGTGAACGTAACCTTTTCCTTGCACGCATTAACTTCTTGAGGAATAGACTTGATGAGCTTTTCTGAATATGGTCCCAACGGTAGGTCATCACACTTTTCTTCCCCTTTATCAGCATTGCAACAAGAGTCTTCAATACAATCACGGGAAATCTTCATGCGGAACCAACATGGCAACAAATTCGCCAAGGTCACTGGATGTCGTGACTTTTGAGGTGGTGCACCTCCACTTTTTCTTTCTTTACATGTTTAACCGGATTCTATCTCCTTGGTCTTTTCACCATTATTTTCCTTGTTGGTTGTTCCATTGATCCTTTTTGTGGGATCCTTTTGTGGTGCCTACGACAAGTCACCAACGTCCAACCTTCATCATCTTCAGGCTGATCGTCTTCAACTTTGTTGTTCTCCGGTAATTCTTCATCTTTACTTTCTTTAAAACTACACAATTTGTCTGGACTGAATGAGCCAAATGTGATAGAGACTTGGTTTGTGCTTGCTTTCTCATCTTCAAGCACGATATTCTTTTCGCGAGCCAAGTCCATAACTTTGTCCTTGAAGACAAAGCACTTCTCCAAAGGGTAGCTCACAAGTCGATGATATTTGCAGTAATTTGGGTCATCAATTTTCCCAGCTTCATTTGGCCGCTTCATCTCTGGAAGCTCAATGAGATTTAACTCGAGGAGTTCTTCGAAAATGGCTGGCACATCAGAATCCAGAAATGGGTACTCTTTCTCTTTCATTTCTTATAGAGTCAACTTTCCACTTGGCTTATCTTGAAACGAAGTGGATTTCATACTCTACTTATTTCTCACCTTCGTCGGAATTTCATAGGTGATGTGTTGACATTCATAACTTTTTTGTTTTTAGATCTTGGTACAAACTTGCTGTATTTTCTGACTTCTTGTTTGTCGTTCCCTTTGCGAGGTTCATAGATGGGCAGCATTTCATTTTCAGCGGAGACCATGCTCAATTCCATGTCATGGACTCAAGTTGCAAGTTCTTCAAATGTTCTAGGATTGATATCTTGCAAGATGTATCGCAATCCCCAATGCATGGCTTGGATGCACATCCTATTCCAGAAGCTTCACTAAGCCTGTCTTTACAGTTGAGGCTTGCATTCCTCCAACGATTGATAAAGTCGATAAATGGTTAACCCTTCCGTTGACGAGTATTTGTGAGTTCCACCATGCTCACAGTGCGCCTTGTGCTATAAAAACGATTGAGGTACTCTTTCTCTAGTTGATCCCAGCTATCAATAGATCCCGCCTCGAGGCATGTATACCAATCAAAAGTATTTCCTTTTAGTGAGTGGACAAACTGTTTGACGACGTAATCTCCATAAGTCCCAGCGTTGTTGCATGTCTCAATGAAGTGCGCCACATGTTTCTTTGGATTGACTTTACCATCAAACTGTTGAAACTTTGGAGGTTGATAGCCAGCAGGCATCTTCAATATATCGATCCTTGCAGTGTACGGCTTTGCGTATGTAAGGGAGGACTTGACAGCAACTTCATACTTATTCATAATAGTTCCTTCAATGAACTCCTTCAGTTGATCGATGCGAACCATACCTTCAGATGAGACAAGGATAGCCTTAGTGGATGCTACTCGTCTTGGGGTAGAATCAATCTCTGGAACTTCCGGGAGCTTGCCAGGTGCATTGGTGGATTCTTCTTCCATCAAGATTCCCACCCTGTCTGTTAGCTTGTCAATTCTAGCATCTTGATTTTGCATGCACTTGGTCAAGCCAGCGATTGTTTTCGTCAAGTTTGCCAACCTCTTCCACAAATGAAGTGTTTGTCACCATGGCTTACGTGATTTTTGTAGATGATGGGGAGTAGCATGGATTGTAACACAGATTGATTCTCGAATGGCTCATTCTATGCGGTGTAAGTGGGGAGGATCCATCACTTGAAGCATCATCATCTTCCTTCACAACAAAGTTCGTGGATCCGGAGAGGTCAAGCAGAACAAGAGTTTTCTTGATCTTTTCAGCAACATCGCTTCCTCCTTCGGGTGCGTTTGTGGAAGACCTTGCTCCTTTTGAGGAAGAAGATCCAAAAACAGGGGTTGATGCGTACGACACTTGGAGTGCTTGTTGTCTTAAAGAGCTTGCTTTGCTCCTCATAACTGGTCTGAAGCTCCCAAAGGTAACATCGAGGATGCTTTCCACATCACCAGAGAACTTGGAGTTAGCAGCCTTGGTGGATGTTGAACTGGAATTGATTTTCTTTGAAGCCATTTTGATGTTCTTAAACTTTGGTGGTTGAAAAGTTGAGATGAGAGGTAGAGATTGTCCCACTGGGCGTGCCAGAATTTGTAGACAAAAAATTGCGTCGAAAAAAATAATCAAGACCGAAAAATATTGCAACAATCGTAGTATTTTATTTCAAATATGTGAGTGTTACAATCTCTATGGATCCTCTGATTCTACTTTTCAACAGTAAATAAAAGAGCCTTCGGGCTTAATCTTTGTATTTTATTTTATTTTAATCCAAGTGCTTGAGGCCTAATCTTGATCATGACGTATTTTTAATCCAAGGCCTTGCAGCTTGTTCTTGAATCTTCGTCTTGATCTTTTTTAATCCTTAGAACACTTGAATGCTTGTAGTTTTTAGAGAAATCTGCAGTGTTTGATCCACGAGCTCTCTCTTACTTCTTGTTATAACTTCTGGTGTATTTTTTGGGTTATGAAGACCCATATTTATAGTTGTGGGAGGGAAGAGTTGTGATAAGAACAAACTCTTTCCGACTAATCAAATTGAAGTGTGACAAGATCGCATTTGATTGATCAGAACATGTCACTTGCACATGTGGCGCGGTTTCATTGGCCCTTTAATTTGACTTGGCATGCCTTGTCATTTTGACACGTGGCACAATCCTATTGTCTCTTCAGATTGACTTGGTGTGCCACGTCATTTGACGCGTTACACTAAATTAGGCCTCTAGAAAGATGACATCTTGGGCTTAATAAAGTGGGCTCATCACTTTAGCCCAATTAAATGGACTAGCCCAATGGACTAAGGCTTATTTATGTAATCCATATATATTGGGCTTATAATTAATCCAATTATATTAGCCCAATGAATTTATTTGAAGTAGTATATCTTGAATTTTAAAATATAGTCTCAACTATTTTACGGATTTAATTCCAATAAAATTTATATGGATAAAATTTCATCTAGATATAAATTATACAAGCCTTTTTATTTTAGACATTATTGTGCAAGTGAAAAGCTATCTAATATTAATTAACACAAAAGTTATTGTGTAAGTGAAAACTCTACGCTTATATGAATAAGAATTTCCAATATACATCTCTATTATATAGAAGAGAAAAGAGGAGGTTGATCAAGGGCATAATGGTCATTTTAAATATGTTAGTGCATTGTTTGCATGTATATATGACCATAAGCTATTAAATTCTTTAAGTGGACCCCACTTTATATTCAACCTTCAATATCTTCATTAGATGCATTACTTGATTGTTATTATTATTTTTTCAATAAGTATTTTCAACTAGAAAAATTATCTTTTTGATAATTTTATAATTCAAATGTTCACCTTATTAAAAATATTAAGGTCACATGCATTTATATACGATAATTCTTTTATCTCCTTAAGAAACATTATTTTATTTATTAACTATTGTAGAAATGTTATTATATCATTATCAATTGATATCATTTTATACAAAGTTCTCATTAAATTACAATTTCAATTGGAATACTTTATAAAATTTGAAAAAAATATTTAAGAATAAAATATAGTTTCAAGTTCCCTTTTTTATTATAGAACATTAAAAAATTATTCAAATTTTATAATAAGTATCCCCTCTCGAAAATATGAGTTGAGAATATCTGAAGTAAAAATAAAGACAATTAATTTGTGGAATTTTTTTCCTTTAAAAATCATTATATATTAGGAAGTATGAGAAGTATCGTCATACATGATTATACTTCCCCCTATATGATCGAAGTTAGTTGAGTATACTTTATTCAATAAGAATTCAACATATATAAATTTCAAAATACATAAATATACAATTAATTATTTTTTAAAAATCTCAACAAATACTATTATTGTGATGAAAATTGCATTATACCCTAAATATATATCAATCATATGAAATAAAACTAGAAAAAACTGTAATATTTCAACTTAAGGTCAGTTTGATTAGTATTTAGCGTGATCGAGAGATTAATTTATTTTTAATATTATGTCATACTAGAACAAAATACAAATAAAATTCTTAATAATTAAAAATCACGATTATTATTTCAAATGACAAAAAAATACCTTTTCATCAACTATTTGGGAATAATATTAATATGTTTAATTATTCAAATTTTGATTAGTATAAAAAGAAAAAAGTAATACATTAACACAATTGAAAATACTAGAAGAATAAAACTATATATCATTCAATTTAAACAATCAGAAAAATATATGATGACTTATTTTTCAACTGAATTTTTAATTATCATTTTATAGTAATTAAGTTAAGGCTTAGTGGTGCAAAAAAAATTTAAAATAAAAAAGTGTAGACCCTATGTAGAAATAATTTAAATTTCACTTGAATTATTATCTAATCATTGCATAATAAAGTATTAAACTTTGACAAGTATTTCAAAGTGATTGGTATAGTAATACGATTTCGGAAAAATTAAAATGCACATAATGCAAAAGATAAATAACAATACATGTAATCGTGGTTCTATACGTTATTACACAAAAGCCTATTCTCTTTCTTCTTTCCCTAAAGGCGTAGAAAGTGTGTAATTAGCAATAGACCAAGAAATATTAAAAGGAAAAAAACAAGAAGAAGAAAAAAGGAAACTTACACAAATGTCCCAAATAAGTCTCAACTTACCAACCTCTAGCCATTAGTCATAGACTTACCAAAACTAGCCAAACACATGTAAAAATTAAAAAAATAAATAAATAAGGTTCTTTCTCTCAAAGAATCACATTCAAAAATCCCCTTCCATATTTTTAAGTGCAACACCAAAAGGAAATTTCATGGATGAGGTAGCAAATAAGGTGATGAAATACAAAAATACATATATACATACAATATTTTAAAAATCTAAGAAAAAATGAAATTTTTTCAATGGATATAATTCAAATTCATTGAAAACAAATAGATAAGTCAATATACAAAATTTGAGGAAGATTGGAGGTTATTTGGACCGGTTTTGTATCAAAATTCATAATTAAATCAAGTTCAAAAAATTCTTCTATGACATATGTGTCAAACATGTATCACGCATGTATATCACACACAAATATACATGTGATACACAATTGATACAAATATGATACATATATGATACACAGTGTGATACACATATCATTTTTTTATGTGCAGTTTTTACTTCGAATATTCAATTCAAACCACCTCAAAACTTCACCAAATCATCCCAAAACTGAGATTCAAGCTCCTTAAGATGTACCCAATCTATTCTAATAACACCCACTCAAAAGAAAGTAAACTTTTAACCCTTTTTGCTCCAAATAGCTAATTGGCTAATATTAGTAATATTTGTTTAATATTAGTAATATTTTAAGAATTGGCCAATTCTTGTAATGAGCTACTTGTAAATGGACATAGCTGGTAGTTTTCCAAAAAAAAAGAGCAAAAATTGGACCCGTGCATCCCATGGTTACATCATCTAGTAAAGGAAAACGCAAATCCTATGTGGCCGAACAAATTTTTGTTTTCTTGGTTTTATCTTTCAAAGAAAAATTTCAATTGCATAGTACTACTTCCACATTTTCGTCTCTCCGGCAAAAAATCTGATAGTCCAAAAAGCTAGAACTAAATTTACATTATCATGAGTTTAAAGCAGTATTAGCTAACGTGTGCGGGTAGTATGACAACTCCGTCCACCACCGCTTAACGCCGACGGCGAACTCAGTCACAACTGTACCAGCGCATGCAAAGCCATTAACATTTGGAAGCTTTCTTCCAATCCAGTTTCAAACGATAAGTGAAGACCCAGATGAAGGTGTAGCAAATGAACAACAGAATCTAGCTGGGAAACGAGTTGTGCGAAGAACAAGAAAAGAGATCCCTCGCCGGCTCTAATTTTCTGACCTAGCAAACTCTACGGTACATACTTCATCTATGACTCAAATTTCAGTACTAATGGAACAGGAACCCATGGAACAGGAAAACAGAATAGCTGAGGAGAAACCTTATAAGAGGAATTGTAGCTCTCAAATGGGGAAAGCTCTCAAATATATTCCACCAGATCTGCAGGGAGATATAATTGTAGTAACAATTTTAAAGGAAGATATAAAGGAACATCAGAATTATTGGAATAACTCTCTCATTGGATACGTACTAGGTGAAAATTTATATTTCAAATCTATGGAGAACTATGTTGAAAATGTATGGGATTTCGTTAATACTCCAAAGATCTTATACCATGATGATGGCTATTACATATTTAGATTTGATTCACTTGAAGATAGGGATAAAGTCATGCAACTAGGTCCTTACACTTTTCATAATAAGCCATTTATTTTGAAGAATTGGACGCTTGATTTTGTCTTTGATCCGGAGTGTTTAAATGTGATTCCATTATGGATAAGATTTCCAAATTTACCAGTAGGATATTGGTCAGCTGAGGCTTTAAGCAAATTGGCAAGTGTAGTGGGAAGGACAATGTACATCGATTTATACACTGCTTAAATGGACAGAATCTCATTTGCTAGAATTCTTGTAGAAACAGACATATCTCATCCTTTGCCAAGTGATATTGAAATTCATACACCAGTTGGAGTCATTAATCAAAGCATAGAGTATGACTGGAAGCCTAAGTTTTGTAAGGATTGTGCAAAAGTTGGGCATACCACTGAAGAATGCAAACAGAGCAAAGAACAAGAGGCAAATAGAGCATTTGTGGAACATAACAGAAGGAAAAGAAGAGGTAAAGAAGGAAAAAGATGGAAACTAAATGGGTAGAAAAAGAAACCAATGGTCCAACAGCTGAAGAGCACATAGTTGATACCACAAAGGAGGCTGTAACTGAAGGAAATGCAGTAGGCTCACAAATGGAAGGGAAGCAACTGGATAGGAACGAATTCCCAACACTCTCAGAAGTAATAAGGAATGAGAAAAGGTATGAAAACAGAGTGGTTGTGTCTACTGTGGAGGAACAAGGTTGTTCCACTAGTCAAATTGATACCACAAAAAGATTTGAAATTCTAAATCAGGGTGGTGTTGTAGCTGATACTGGGCAGGGTAGATAGTTCCATCCTTCACCTCCATTATGGTCAGTACTTGGAATATAAGAGGGCTGAACATGCCCTTTAAACAGAAGGAGTTGGTGCTCTTTCTGAAAAAGTACAAGGTAGAGGTAATGGGACTAGTTGAAACAAGGGTGAAAGAGAATAAGGCAAAAAGAACAGCTCAGAAGGTAGTAAAGGACTGGAAAATACAGTATAATTATAATTGTGCATATAATGGAAGAATTTGGTTATTGTGGAAGGCTCATATTCACATTCAGATTCTTATGGTAGATGCACAGTTTTGTCCATTGTGAAGTGGAAGAACAAAGTAACCAGAAGAAATGGTTGTTCACTGTTGTATATGCTTATATTGATTTGAACTCAAGGAAGCAGTTATGGGAGAAGCTTATTGGTATAGGTTCTAATATCACTAATGACTGGCGAATTAGTGGTGACTTTAATAATGTTTTACAAACAGATGATAGAATTGGAGCTCCTATAACAATGGTGGAGGTGCAAGACTTTAAGGAGTTCTTAGATAAAATGCAGTTCACTCCTTTGAAGAGCACAGGATGGTATTATACGTGGTGTAATAAAAGGGCTGAAAATGCAAGGGTATATAGCAAGATAGATTAGGCATTTGGGAATTTCAGTTGGATGATGAACAATGGGCACATTGAGGCAGAATTTTTGAACCTTGGTGTTTCTGATCACACTCCTATCTTGATGAATTTCCAATCTGGCATGATTCAACAACACTTGCATCCTAGACCTTTTAGAATGTACCATATTGTCCTTCATCATCCTGAATTTACAAGGATAGTGAAAGAAGTATGGGTGCAGATTGATAGAGATATTGGAAGGGCAGGGACATGGTATAAGCTCAGAAGGCTGAAGGAGGCATTGAGAGGTTTGAACAATTATATGGCATCTTATCAGCAGAAACTGGCTCAAGCGAAGCAAAAGTTGGAACTGGTTCAACATCAACTGTCTATGAAGCCTTTAAGGCAAGAATGCATGGAACAAGAAAAGGAAGCTCTGCTAGAAGTGGAGAAATGGAGTAACATTGAGGAGCAGGTGTTGAGGCAGAAATCTAGAGCTACTTGGATTCAACATGGAGATGCAAACACCAAGTACTTACATGCTCAGTGGAAGTTGCATACTAATACTAATGTTATTGTTTCTATTCACAATGATGCAGGTATTAAGTTACAGATCCTAAACTGGTGGAGGAGCAATTTTTGGAATTCTTTAAGAAATTGATGGGCGAGGCATCACCAATGCACCCTGCCCAGATGCTGAGGTGATAAAAAAAAAGACCTTGTCTAACAAGGCAACAACAACTGGAGCTGATCAAGGCAGTCACAGTAGAGGAGATAATGGAAGCTATTAAAAGCATGCCAACTGATAAGGCTCCTTGAGTATATGGATTTCCAGTAGAATTCTTCACACAACAATGGGAGGTGATCAAAGAAGATGTGATTGCTGATGTCTTGGATTTCTTTAGTACAGGGAAGCTTCCAAAGGCCATTAATAACACTGCCATTACTCTTATTCCTAAAATTCCTAATCCTACACAGGTTAAGGATTTTAGGCCAATAGCTTGTTGCACAACTATGTACAAGATTATTACAAAGATCGTCACTAGAAGATTAAAAGCAGTAATGAACTATCTGGTGGGGGACTCTCAATCAACTTTCATTGAAGGCAGGAATATAACTGATAATATCCTATTCACTCATGAACTTTTCAAAGGCTATACTAGGAAAAGAATATCTACAAGATGTATCATTAAGGTTGATCTTAGGAAAGCCTATGATACATTGGACTGGTTCTACTTGAAAAGGATGCTGATAGAATTAGGATTTCCATAGAGGTTTGTTTGTTGGATAATGGAGTGTTTAACAAATGTGTCCTACTCTTTGACCTTAAATGGTGGGCTCACAAAGCCATTTGAAGTTAAAAGGGGGATAATACAAGGAGATCATATGCCACCATACTTATTTGTGATAGCCATGGAGTACTTGCAAAGGGAATTCAATCAGCTTGCTTTAAATAAGGAGTTCCATTTTCATCCGAGGTGTAAAAGGCTAAGAGTGGTGCATGTGTTCTTTGATGATGGCCTATTAATGTTCTGCAGAGCTGACTTGGAATCAATTAAGCTACTGCAGAATGCATTTCTGAAATTTTCAAGAGCATCAGGTCTTCAGGAAAATCCCGATAAGAGCTCAATTTATATTGCAGGTACAAATGAGAGGATGAAACAAATTATCTTGCAGGAATTGGGATATAGTGAAGGAAGCCTACCATTTAAATACTTAGGAGTTTCATTAGCTCCTAAAAAGTTATCTAATCAACAATGTTGGCCATTGGTTGAGAAGATCACTATAAGGATTAGTTGTTGGACCTCAAAATTATTGTCATACTCTGGAAGACTACAGCTCATTAAGTCAGTAATATTTGGGATGCAGTCTTATTGGGCTCAGGTCTTTTTATTACCAAAGAAAATTAGCAAGATGGTAGAAGCAATATGTAGAACTTATTTGTGGACAGGGCAAGCACATATATCTAGAAGAGCTTTGGTAGCATGGGACAGAGTTTGTTTACCACAATCACTGGGAGGTTTGAATGTAATAAACCTGTGTAACTGGAACAAAGCTGCAATAGTGAAGCACCTGTGGGAAATCATTAAGAAGAAAGACTTCTTATGGATTCGATAGATCCATGCTTATTACATAAAGAATAGAAGCATTGATAGCATGCATATACCTAAGAGTGCAGCTTGGGTAGTAAGGAAGATCATTGAGCAAAGAGAGTTTATATTGAGTTTACCAAGCCTACAAGGCAATGTGCAAGAAAGATTGAAGACCTTACAGAACACAAATGGTAAATTCAGCATTAAGAAGCTTTACAACTTACAAACACCTCAGGGTCAGAAGGTATTCTGGAAAAGTCTGATATTACATCCTCATACATCCTAGACACAAGTTCAATATGTGGCTAGCCATACAAAGGAGATTATCAACAGTTGATCGATTGCAGAAAATTGGTATTCAAGTAACTCAAGTATGTGTATTCTGTGATCAGGAAGATGAGGTGTTTGAATATTTATTCTTTGAGTGTTCATACATAAGCACTATCTGGAAGAGATTACTAAGCTGGTTGGGAATTCAAAGGCAGATAAAAACTTTGGAAGAGGAGCTTCACTGGGTGGTAAATCATGCTAGGAATAAGAAAGGAATTGGTAATGTTATTCCAGCAGTATTTGGCATGATGATGTACAATTTATGGAGAGATAGGAATCTGATCAGATTCCAAAATGGGAGTACTTCAGCAGAGAAGATATGCCGTGAGATCACAACATATGCTCATATTAAAATTCATATACACAGCAGCTGGAAGGAACACATGGAAGCTTTGAATAGATATCCATAATTAGGTTTCTTCTGTATTTCTATTTTCATGTTTTTCATGTTTGTAGTCATGTTTCTGATTTCATGATAGTAGAATACATGTATAGGATGTGATAGATATATAGGGATACATCTATGATGTTGGATTCAGTATAGTCCAAAGAGAGTTAAGGAACTGGTCAACAGTTCCTACTATGTACAGAACAATTTCTGATAAATGAAAATGTTAGTTTATCGAAAAAAAATTCATTTAACTACCTATATGTCTTCTAAAAGTTAATAAAAGATGAACATTATTATGTTTCTAAAAGTTACGAATGTGTTTTGTACAAAAATCATTTTTAAACTATATTGACATAATAGCACTTTTGTCTGTTTAACTCGAAATAGGAGTAACAATTAAATTTGTAATGTGGTTATAAGGATATGCGATCCAATTCAATGCTAATTGGTAATTAATTAAGCAAATAAATGAATTAAATGATTTACTTGAATCATACCTGTATAATTGCAAGTCGTCGACCTCGATCTGGATTAGATTCGAGAATGGTTCGCCAAGAGCAGTAAGAATAGCTATAATAATGCGAACAACTCAAATGCGGAGAATTAACAGTAAATAAAAGAGCTTTGTATTCAGCAGTATGAGTAAGAACTAGAGTGTTGTGATAATTGTGATGATGGATCTCTACAAATGAATAGGGTTCCTCTTTATATAGAGAAGGAATCCTAAATAAAGAATGATTCTAATTGCGGAAGTAAGATACATGATTGACATTATTAACTGCCAATAACTCTATCGGCTCCGAGATTCTCGTCGGGATTGATGATTGAGCGCAGATATTTCACAATTCTGTTACTGTGGTGTCGATCTAGTCTGACCTCGATATCTCAGCCTCTATACTCGCTGAGCCCGAACTTACATCGATCCCAGCTTAAAATTGAGACATATTCCTTGAACCCTCAGGCTCGGACATCTTCGATTTCTAACGTACACAGATAGTCCCCGCATTTCATAGAATGAAAAGATAAGAAATAATTTTAGCCTCGATTTTCTTCATACCTCGTCTATGACGTCATTCTTATGATGTAAGCAGCAGATGTGACCGAAACATCTCGTCAGTTTGATCCCCCATAACCATAAGTGCATGTCAGTTATTGGTCGGCCACTAGCGGCACTGAACTATCATTTTGAACCTATAAATACCTGCTCTATAATAGATTCAAAATTTTACTTTGCTTTGATCACAAACTTTTGAGCACACAAACCCTTTTGTTTCCTTCTCACCGTCGTTCATCAAGCCACCGCTGCTCCTACCGGAATCGCCGGCCCTATATCCTCTCTTTTGGTCTCAACTCCTATACTAATGGAAAAGACCTCCAAAATAGTACCACAAAAGGAGAAAGCTCCATCTTCTTTATCTCAACCGGCAGGTGATAAAACGCCGGTAGAATCGGCTGTTCACGAATACGTACCTGGTTCCTGTATCCTCAAGACCGATTTTAAGGTTGATAATCCCTCGTCGGTACTGGGGCGATGCAAGCACATGTCGGTGTACATGTTTTCAATCACCAAGGGTCACTTTGATTCCATGAAGCAAACTGCAGGTGAGGCCCAGAGGTGGTGGTGCAAATTCCTTTGTCAGAAGAGAGCATCACCACTCGTGTGAAGGGGTTCTTGAGTGTGTACAGTTATCCCTTCACACTGGGTCCCGTCGACCCCATGATCTTTGACTTCTGTAAGAGGTACGAGGTTACGCTTGGTCAATTTCCTCGCTATGGCGCGTAATGATCATGCTTCGCTACTACTCCAATAAGGCCGGGGGATTGGAGTTCACATTGGACCATCTCATGCGGTTGTACAGACCCCGACTCTATCGAGGGTTGATCAGACTTAACTGTCGAGCGAACAAAGCTTTATTTTTGAACATCGACGAAGACAAAGATCGTGGCTGGATGAACCGATTTATATGGGTGAGGACCTGTGACATAATACCTGAAGACAAGATGTCGTTCCTCGAGGAGTGGAAAGCCAAACGTGAGTATTCTTTGTTCTTTTGGTTCGGTGTCCTAGTAAATTTTGCCTGACGTTTTTCTTTGACTATGCAGTCGAACCTTGGATAGCCGAGGTGGTGCCTGTGTGGAGGAATTTGTGTAAAGTCAAGTGGGAAGCCAAAAACCACGGTAAGGTCCATTCTCGTGTATTTCGAAGTTACTTTCCCCCCCTTTTTTCCATTGTTAATCTCCGTTTTATGTAGGTTTGACCAAAGACGCCATCATGAGGCCCTCGAGCAAAGGTGGCGAAGCTGAATCCCCGGCTCCCGGGCCAGAAAAGGATAAGAAAAGGAAAGACACCTCTCAATCCGAGGTCTCTAAGCTCAAGCCTCGAAGGGTGAGGAGAAAAACAGTCGACCTTACGACTGATACGGTCCAAAAGTTGAGAGACCAGGATGAGGAGGAGGAGGAAGAAATGTGATGACCCAAGGGGTTATTTTATGAATTAAGACTCCGTTCTAGGCTTATTAACCATAAAAAGATTAATTTTAACTAGCTCGATTTACGTGTGCATTCCGAGCGTGAAATCGGAAAGCTTTTATGTGAAAATATAAGAAATACTAATTTTTAGAATTTAAAGTTTGGTTTTAATTGACTTGAGTCAACATTTTGAGTAAACAGGCCCGTATCTGTGTTCCGACGATCCCGAGAGGTCCGCAGTAAAATATGGAACTTGGGCGTATGCCCGGAATTGAATTCCGAGGTCCAAAGCCTTAGAAATCAATTTTTGACAGAAATTGTTTTGCTAAATTATTAATGAAATAAAGAAAAGAATTAATGTTTCAAACCATTGGTAGCGTGACCGTATTTTGGTTCCGGAGTCCGGTACAGATTTTTATAGTATTTGAATACTATCATTGAAATTTGGTGAGAATCGGAGTTTATTTGACGTGATTCGGACGTCCGGTTGAGAAATAGTGAACTTTAAGTGTTCTTGAGAAAAATAATGAGTTTTGAGATTTAATTCATAGTTCTACATGTTATTTTCATGATTTGATTGCATGAGCAAGTCTGTATGATGTTTTTAGACTAACGTGCATGTTTGGTTTAGAGCCTCGAGGGCTCGGGTGAGTTTCGGATAGGCCACGGAGTGTTTTACACTTAACAATTTGCTAGTTTTTGCTGTTTTCTGGTGCCCAGTCCTTTTCTTCTTCGCGTTCACATTACCCCAGTCACGAACGCATAGTGTAAATAGCTGGGGGTCATTTTTTGTCCTATGCCAACGCGTAGACCCTCACGTGAACGCGAAGCACTGGCAGTTAAAGCTTCGCGAACGCATGTTGGGCTATGCGAACGCAGAGGGTAATTGGGTCTGGGGGGAGGGGAGCCTGGTTGTGCTATGCGAACGCGGCCCACCTTACGCGATCGCGAAGTCCACCGGCTCATTACCCTATGCGAACGTGGGCAGGCCCACGCGAACGCGATGAAGGCCTGCCCAACTATATTAAAATAGTGTTAAAACGGACAGAACTCTTTTTCTTCCTATTTTTCGAACTACCAAGCCCTAAAGACGATTTTATTCATCAAAGTTCATCCCCAAAGTGTTGGCAATCAATTCTAAACTCTACTCTTTCAATCACCCAATGTTTTTCATCACTTTTAAATCAAAAATCAAGAATTTTCATGGTAAAACTTGAGGGTTTGGGTAGAATTAGGGAATTTTGTAAAAATGGGATTTTGACCTCGAATTGAGGTCGGATTTCAAACTAATTGCATCTTCGGGCTTGGGGGTGAATGGTAAATGGAATTTGGTCCGAACCCCGAGTTTGGACCAAGCAGGCTCGGGGGCGGGATTTTAACTTTTTTTTTAGAAAACTTAGGAAAACCATAATTTTTCAGTAAAGCTGGTTACTTTAGCATTAATTAATGATATTAAACTAATTATGATTTGATTCGAGTGTGTTGGAGGTGAATTCGAAAGGAAAAGGGGTAATTGAGCAGTGAGTGGCCTGCAGAATTGAGGTAAGTGTTGTATCTAACCTTAGCTTAAGGGAATAGGTATTGTATGACTACTTGTTACCTGTTTGTTTGTTAAATCCAATGTATAGGTGAGGTGACGAGTACCTATACGTTGTGGTCAGGTCATACCATGCGAGTAAATTCCATTTCTTGTTATTCTGATTGTCTTAAAGCCCATCATCTGTGATTATTGTTGTTAGTGAAATGTTGAGAACATTGGGTTGAGATTGAAATATTAAATGGTGATAAAAATTATGATGAAATACTGTTTCTCGTGAAATCCTCTTTTATGTTGTTGATGATTTGATGAGATTGTGAGGAAGAGTGTAAAGCATGAAGGGTTATGCCGTGCATAACTTAATTATATTGTGAGGAAGAGTGAAAAGCACGAAGGGTATGCCGTGCATGATTTATTTATAAGGTGAGGAAGAGAGTAAAGCACGAAGGGTGATGCCGTGTATTCTATTTATTATTTGGTGAGGCTGAGAGTAAAAGCATGAAGGGTGATGCCGTGCAAGTTTACGTTCTATCGTTAATTGCTAAAATTATTGTTGATCATTATTTGTGTTTGCCTTATTGTTTTCCTCATTCCTTATGTTGAAAATTCCCTATCGCATGCTCCCTTCCCATTAATTATTGTTTACATTCTTTAATTGCTATTATTTCCTATTAGCATGATTTCGATGTCTAGGTTTTATGTGGTGTCTTGTCCTAGCCTTGTCACTACTTCGCCGAAGTTAGGCTCGACACTTACTCAGTACATGGGGTCGGTTGTACTGATACTACACTTTGCACTCTTTTGTGTAGATCCAGGTATCGGCCAGCATTAGGAGATCTTAGTAGCCGATATCATCATTTGGAGACACGAGGTAGATCTGCTGGCGTCCGAAGATTCCTGGAGTCTTCTCTTAGTTTTATAGAGATTGTTTTATTACACTCAAACAGAAACATTATTTCTTTCAACCCATTATTTGTAGTATTCTGAGTAGTTCATGAATTGTGACACCAGACCCTTGGGCAGTCTTATAGTTATATATATTTAGTTTGTGGTTCGGCTCATTTATTCGTTTATTATTTTATCCGTGAATTTATGTATCTGAATTAATAAAGTTAGTTTATTTCCAAATTGTACGGTTGCAGTTAAATAGACTTTAAAAAAAAAGAAAATGGTTAATTAATTTCTAACATTGTCTTGCCTAGCAAGTATGGTGTTAGGCTCCATCACGATCCCGTGGTTTGGAAATTTGGGTCGTGACAAGAAAACTCCTCAGTATTGCTATCCCGTCCTCAAAAAGCCACCGAGGTTGCAACGCATCCTGAACTGCCGCCCATTGCAACCGAGCCCCTCGGAGAGGAGGCTTCAAAAAATAAGTCGGAGGTGAACCCCAAATCTCAAGAGGTCGAGGCAGTATCTCGATCGTCGACTTCTACATCGGGAGAGGCCGTTTCGGAGACCAGGAATGTCGATCGGAGAGCTCCGAGCGATTCGCTCAGGGCCTTGACAGTAGGTCAAATGTCTTCCATGTCGTTCTTTTCCGAAGGGGCGATCAGGGATGCCCAAATGTTGAAGACCCCCGAGATTGGCGGAGGCTCCAGCACTGGTGACCTTTTCAGGATTGCTTCATGGGGGTCGATGATGCCTCCCGTATCACTGATGCTTCGGTCCTCATGGAGGAGGCCAGCGCCACTTCTATAAGGCAAGTGTTTGTTGAATTTCGGTCGTCCTCTTTATATTTTATTTTTTATAACATGTGTTCTTTTCCTCTGTACAGGCTTCTGCCAAATTCTTCTTCGATCTTAGTCAGTCGAAGCCGAACTCTCAAGGGTCTCGAGAGAGATGAACATTCTGAAGGGTCTTTGCGGCCAGAAAGACGAGGTCATAAAGAACCTCGAAGCGGAACTGGCCAAGTTATCTTCGGCGAAGGCCCATCTCCTAAACCTCAAAGAAAGGGGCTCTGCTCTAGCGAAAAGGGTCAAAGAGATCGAAGCCGGACTTGGCAAGGCCAGAGCTGAAATTGAAAAGACCAAAGCCAGGGCAAACAAATGCATATCGTAGTACCGGGCTGATGCCGTGGCAATTCAAGCCCAGCTGAGGGAGACCTCTGATCGGGAGAAACAGTGTAAGAATTGGCTAAGTGTTGATCCCGGAGGGAAACCCTCGAGGAAGTTCAATCTCGGGGTGTTGACCTTTCCGAAGAGATTGCTCAGGACAAGGAGCTCGAGGACAAGGCTAGGCAGCTCGACCCTTCAGATGATGATGACGACGACGGGTATGGTAGTGGAGAAGATGGTGGCGAGGTTGCCGATAAAGATACCCCTAACCAAGTTGTTCGGGGAGAAGCTGATATCGAGGGGGCTGGCCCCGATAATAGATAGGTGTTAGCTTTTTTCTTCCTTTTTTTTGTAAGGCTCTGGTTAGCCCTTTTTGTACATGTATTTTTGGATATAATGGAAAAATATTCCTTGATGTCTCTTTGTCCTTGTGTGCTTAATTGTCTCTACTGAATAATTCTCTTTAGCTTAGTTTGCGATCGAAATAAACCCTTAGGCTTTTTATTTTTTCTGGGCAAGTCCCTGAGTTACGAAGGCAAGTCCTCGACTCCGAAGCTCATTTGGGATTTCGTCTCAGGGAATGACGAAGGTTCGAGGAGTGATAAAATCCTTTTTATCATCTTCGATTACCTATTTATCCTCTTTGGTCGAGGCTGGGGGCTGTGATTTCTATTTGGCTGCTTGCTTATCTTTGACGCTCGATTTTTCTAAGGTCGAGGATGCTGGTGTCGGTGTCACCTCGTTGACTGAAAACATCTCCTTTCCAATGTTTTGCTCTCCATAAATTGTTTTCACCCTATCCTCTGTTGGGAACTTCATCATCCGGTGAAGGGTCGATGGCACCGCTCTCATATTATGGATCCACGGCCTCCCGAACACTGCGTTATACCTCATGTCACCTTCGATGACGTGAAATTTTGTGTCCTGGATTGTATCCCGGCCACATTTACTAGTAGGATTATTTCTCCCTTTGTTGTCTCGTTAGCCATGTTGAAACCGTTCAAGACCCGAGATGCCGGAACAATTTGATCAAGTAGGACGAGCTGTTCTACGACCCTCGACCTGATTATGTTTGCTGGGCTACCTAGATCCACAAGAACACGTTTAACTTGAACTTTATCTAACAATATAGAAATTACTAGGGCATCATTGTGTGGTTGTGAGAGGCCTTATGCCTCCTCGTCGTTGAATGTAAGGGTGCCTTCGAGCATATAATCTCGGGTCCGTTTCATCCTTGTAATTGACACTTTGGTGTGTTTGAAAACAGGTCCCTGCGGGATGTCGACTCCACCGACGATCATGTGGATAACATGCAGAGGTTTTTCTTCCTCATTCTTTTTGTTGGCGTCTCTCTCTCTCTCTGATGTTATTTTTGGCTCTGTCCCTGAGGAATTCTCTAAGATGACCCTCGTTGAATAACCGAACCACCTCTTCTCTCAACTGCCTTCAGTCTTCGGTCTGGTGGCCGTGTGTGCCATGGTACTTGCACATTAAGTTAGGACTTCTCTGAGAAGGATCAGTTTGTATCGGTCTTGGACACCTAGTGTCTTTAATCCTTCCAATGGCTGATATGATACCCGAGGCATCGATGTTGAAGTTATACTATAATAATCGAGGTGCTTTCATGGAATCCGCATACTTATCGAATCCAGTCCTACTCATGAGTTCCCGAGGATTATGTCCTAGGTCACCCCTTCGATTATTACAGATGGAATTATGTCATGTATGGTTGTTTCTTCTATCTACGGTGTATGGTTGATATCGATATTTGATTGGCCTCGATTCTCCGTCGAAATCTCTTTGGATCTTACCTGCTGACCGGCTCGGATGTACTGAACCCGAGGGGGCTCCCAGTTGGTCATCCTCAACTCTAATCTTCGATCGGTACCGGTTCTGAACATCCACCCAAGTCACAGCCACCAAGTCACGGCCGGGTATGCTATCAAGTTTTGTTTCAGTTGGTGTGATGCGATCGAGCTCCTCTCGTTCAGTCCTCGTGTGAAAGCTTGGACAGCCCAGTTGTCGGTAACCGGTGGAAACTCCATACATTCCATTTGTAATCGAGATACAAATTCTCGTAGAATCTCATTTTCCCTCTGCTTTACCTTGAAGAGGTATGATTTTCTTACTATAATTTTTATAGCTCCAGCGTGCGCCTATACAAATGAGTTTTCCACCATGGCAAACGAATCGATAGAGTTCGGAGGCAAGTTGTGATACCAAATCATGGTTCCTTTGGACAGGGTCTCTCTGAATTTCTTCAGCAGGACTAACTCGATTTCATCATCTTCCAAATCATTTACTTTAATAGCGCACGTATAAGAGGTAACGTGCTCATTAGGGTCCGAGGTCCCGTTGTATTTTGATATGTCGGGCATACTTAATTTCTTCGGTATGGGCTTTGGAGCCGCACTTGGAGGAAATGGTTTTTGTACAAATTTCTCGTAGTCCATTCCCTTTAAGATCGGCGGTGCCCCCGGAATCTGATCAACTCGAGAGTTATAGGTATCCACATTCTTATCGTTTGCTTCAATCTTCTTCTCCCCCGACTCTATCCTCTTAGTAAGCTCCTCGAGCATTCTCATTATAGCAGGATCAGTCGTCGAAGTATTGTCACCTGAGACTTCAGGCTATGGCTCGGTACGGCGAGTAGCTTCTTATTCGACCCTATTCGGAGTCTAGTGCTGATTTTGCAATTGGGAAATAGCATTCTGTTGGGCTTGCAGCATTTCAAATATGACTTGGAGACTAACACCTTCGTCCCATCTGGACTGGGTACCTCGACCGTCGGTCTGACCTTCTCTGCATACGCTTCCATCGGGGTCTCCGCCTAATCTGCATTCAAAGCAATATGTGAACCGACGTCGACCGGGTTAGTGGGTGGCGCTCCTCTGAGATCAGCTTGTGGGACCTCGACTCCGAGAGCGACAACATTCGTGTTCTCCCCGTGGAGTCCCAGGCCATTGTCACCATGTGTGGTTTTTTTTTTGTGCGTTTGACATAATTTATCCTGAAACAAAATTCTTGGCAAAAAGAAAGCGTAAAATAGTGTGTTATACCAGAATTAACACTGAAAAATCACTATTATCCTTAGCCCCACGATGGGCGATGTTGGCCCAAGAAATTAAATAGTTTTGAAGATTGAGAAAGGAACTCCGAGATGAACCAGGTCCATCACAGGTGACATAGACCAGCAGAGTTAAAGGCACATGAGATGCACATGCATGAGATAAATGTATTCTGGTAAAATTGAGATATCTTCTGATAGAAAAGATTGCAAAAACGAAATTGGAGGACTCCTTATTCAATAAGAACAGAATCTAAGATAAGGAAGGATTTAGGAGTTGAGTTTGACTAGAACTCTTTCACCAAGGAAGAGTTTCATTAGGATTCTAGTTAAATCCTTATCTACTAACTCCTATAAATTGCAGATTGTTCTTATTGTATAGAGATGCACAAAAACAGAAATTTATCAAGAATTGAGAGCAAAATTCGTGAAGAAATTTTGCAACCAGTTCGAGCCAAATTGGAGAGTGCGAATCTGGAGCTACTTGAACCAGCTAGAAGAACCAGTTCCATCTGTTGTCTTTTAGTCTAGTTTATTTGTAGTAGGTGATTACAAATTGTACCTTTCAGCTTTATCTAGAAGCAATTGTAATAGGTACTGAGTGTTCAAGTTATAGTTAACTTGAAGTTTGTCGCAAATAGCTAGAGGCTAGTTTACCACAAAGGGTTAGAGTTAATCCTTAGGTTTACAAAGAGTTTATTTTGTAAATGCTGTTTGGCTCATTGTTGTAGTGAAGTGTTTGAGAAAATCCTACTGAGTAGTAGGTCGTGGTTTTTTCACCTTTTGAGCCGGGTGTTTTCCACGTAAAAATCTCTGTNCAACTGTTAGGCCTCCACTCTTCAATGGCCAGTACTACTCCTGGTGGAAGAATATGATGAAGAATCACTTAATTGGAGAAGACTATGAACTATGGGACATAGTCATCCCATAGTCACTGACGGTCCTTTAGCCACCATGAAGAAGACTACTAAAGGAGAAGATGTGCCAAAGACTAGAGCCGACTGCATTGCTGAGGATATGAGAAAGTGGGAGAAAAATGCTAAGGCCAAGAAGTGGCTTGTGTGTGGACTCGGTCCAGAAGAGTATAGCAGAATTCAAAGTTGTACCACTGCCAAAGAAATTTGGGACACTTTGCAAGTGGCTCATGAAGGAACACCTCAAGTGAAGAGGTCAAGAGCAACTCTACTATATTCTCAATATGAGAATTTCACCATGAAGGAAGGAGAGACCATCCGAGAGATGTATAAAAGATTCACTACACTGACCAATGAACTCAAGTCTCTTGGAAGGGTCATTCTTGAAGAATACAAGGTTGAGAAAATTCTGACAAGGGTCTTGCCAGTCTCTTGGGAAAGAAAAATTACAGCCATTAGGAATCTAAGAACATTGCAACTCTTAAGCTGGATGAGCTGATTGGAAATCTCACCGCCTATGAACTTAGAAGGCAGACTATGAAGATGGATGGTCCCAAGAAGGAAAGGAGTTTGGCATTCAGAATCACTGAAGAAGCTGATCTGGAGGAGGATGAAATGACCATGATCACAAAGGACTTCAAGAAGTACCTAATGAGAGCAAAGGTTCCTTCAAGAAGTGGAAGCTACAACAAACCAAGGGTTCCTGAAAAACAAACCAATGAGGGGTGTTACAAATGTGGCAAGACTGATCACCACATCAAAACCTTCCCTCAATGGGAAATTGAATGGAAAAAAGAAAAATCTGAACGAAGGAACAAGAAGAAGGAACAGGTTCAACCCAAGAAAAACAGAACATCAACAAAGGCAATGGTTGCTGCTTGGGGTGAAAGTTCAGATGAGGAGTCAGATGATGAAGATGGAGATGAACAAGCACTTATGGCAATTGGAGAATCCGATGAGGAATCTGAGGTAAGTATAATTCATCTCAAAGACAAGATTAAATTTTTGTCTAAAGAAAGGCTATCTGAGTTACTCCTGGATTTCATTGATGAATCTGAGGATCTCAACAATGAAAAGAAACAACTGTCTAAGGAGTGTGTGATTTTGAAAGCTAAGTACAAAAATCTGGAACTTAGGGCTAGAGAAAGTGATAGTAAAAATGCTGAGTTAAAGAACCAGGTTCATGAACTTGACACCACTGTCCTAGAGCTAAGATCTGAAAATCTAAAATAAAATTAGGCACAGGTAAAAACAAAGATGATCACACACAACTCACAATAGAAGAAAACCTAGAAAAAATGAAAGACGAGTTGTACAAAAGAGATTAGCAGATAAGAGTCCTTAAGGAGGATCTAAGCAAGGTCAAGCATGAACTAGATAGAATTAGCAAATGGAACAGGTCCTCTGATGCTTTGACATGGCTACAGGAACATCATAGTAGCAATAGAATAGGACTTGGCTTTGGGAATCCGCTACCTAAGTGGGATCCTAAAAGCAAGTACCTCACTCTTCCTGATGACAAGATTTGTACTCACTGTGGTAAGACTGGTCACTTTAAAAGTGAATGTAATGCAAAAGAAAAGGCCAGTCAAAAGAACAAAAGTTTTGTTCGAGGGAAGAATTGGCTACCAAGTTGGGCTAAAAAGAATTTAATTCATCCTTTTGCTTATAGAAAGGGACCCAAACAAGTTTGGATTCCTTAGACTAAACCCTGATTTTCTTTTGTAGATTCAAGTGAAAGGTAGTAGCCAAATATGGTACATGGATAGTGGTTGCTCAAAACACATGACTGGAAACAAGGTCTAGTTCCGTTTCACTTGAGGACCTCAAAGGAGGAAATGTCTCCTTTGAAAATGGAAATAAAGGTGAACTCACTGGGGTTGGTAATGAACAAGATGATGAAGAAGTTGGGCTGGTCAGAAACTCAGTCCAAACTAAAGCAACACTGGAGGAAGGAACATGTGATGGAATAGGTCCATCCATCCCGGGCAACATGACAGGGGGAATAGTACAAAATAATTCCAAAACTTCGTTGGAACCTGTACCTAAACCTGTTCCACAGCAACAAAGCAATGAAGGAACATCAAGGAGTAACTAGTTGGTTGTGAAACCATGCAGATATCTTTACAAAAGCACTGAGTAGAGAGAATTTTGAAAGGAACAGGTTACTATTAGGGATGATTAAGCTCACTTAATTGAACCAGTTCAGAATGTAAATACATTAAAAAAATGAAAACAAAGAAAAATTTGCCTAGAAAAGTCTGAAACGGGTGTAAATAATCAGATTAACAATTTCTTAGTCTCATACTGTAAAAAGTATACTCGTATGCCATGTTTTGATATGACTCACTGATCACAAATAAAAAAATTTCTATCTTTGCAAATTGAGGCTTGATCAAGAGCATTCTGAAATGATGAACCTGGTTCATCGTGCTGGTTCATCTGAAAGACGAGGTATGTGTTCTACACTCTGCACACTTTGAAATACTAATAATTAAATCATGAGCAGAACTTTACCCAAACTCAAAATCTTTTCAAAGCCTATCCATTTGACTTTGAACCAGTTCTGTTTCAACAATAATCCTCACCAAATTAAAATACCTAGATTCTAGGGAAGCCTTAACCGTCAATTCAAAACTAAAAGTTCATTCAAGACATCCCCTCCCTTACAAAACCATTCCCAAATATTCGATGACTCAGATAACATCTGTCACAAGTCCTTCTTCTGAGGTCATCTCTGATGTTGCTGAAAAACATAGAAAATAGGTTAATACTGGTTGGGTCTGTAATAGATGTGGAGTTGCCGGAAACAATAAGAATAGGTGGTAAAAATTTAAAAAAAATGAGAGTGTGGGAGTATGGAGTAATGATAAAGGGAAAAGGGAAAGAAGTGGTTGATTCTTCACCTACCTCTGAATCTGTTAGAATGGGTATTTGTGGAGCTGAGCCAGAAAAAGAGGAAGAAAGTAGCAAGAACACAGGGGGAAGTAAATCAGGAGAAACCGCTGAAGGGTTAGTAAATTTAGGAAAGCACACAGATGAACCCGGTTCATCTACTGAGGAAACCCTGGGGGATCTGCTGAAAACATTAGGTGATAATCACAATCCAAAGAAGAAAAGAACTCCTAAAGCTCAAACGTCTGGAATAGCAAGAGAAAGTAAGAAAAGAAAAGCTGCTTCTTCTGAGACTTCTAATATTTCTCTTCCAATAGGAAGAACTACAAGGAGCAAGTTAAAGCAAAGTGAGGGCGAGTTGAAGAGAGCTTTAGAGGAGAGTAAGAATAAAAGAGTGGAAAAAGGGAAAGAAAAGGTTGTTGAGCCTATTGAGGTTGTTGAAGTGGATGAGATGGACCTGGTCCATCAAAGTGAAAAAATGGCAGAGGTAGAGGTTCAGACCCCTAAGCCCAAGAAAGTCAAGACTTCCTCAAAGAAGTCTTCATCTGTTTCTAAGTCTGCTGAACCATCTATCTTGGCTAAACGAACCAGGTCTGCAGTTCTTCCAAGCCTTAATTTCCTAGACTACCTAGAACTTTCAATGACCCAGATTCAGAAATTTTTGTTTGTTGCTCATGTTTTAACTGTTTTTGTTTTATTTTGTGGATTGTGGCAGAATCGTATTCGCTCTATCAATAAAATCTGATGCTTTTTGCTCTGATTCAGTATCTCTATTTATTGATAGTTTGAATTCTTAGTTGATTATTTATGATTAATCCATGATTGCATATGCAGTTGCCCAAGTGGCCATGAGTAAGTGTTAAAATCTGGGATTCACATAAAAAAATTTTGCAACTTTTCGATGATGCCAAAAGGGGGAAGATAGGTTATGCTCTGAACATGAGATATTTATAACCTAATGAACCTGGTTCTTTGTGATAAATGCTTAATACTCTTATATGAGTCAATGTTGGACTAAGCTGAAACATGCCTGAAGCACAAAGTTTGTCATCATCACAAAGGGGGAATTTTTTTGCCCAAGAAAGGAAATAGTTTTGAAGATTGACAAAGGAACTCCGAGATGAACCAGGTCCATCACAGGTGACATAGACCAGCAGAGTTAAAGGCACATGAGATGCACATGCATGAGATAAATGTATTCTGGTAAAATTGAGATATCTTCTGATCGAAAAGATTGCAAAAACGAAATTGGAGAAGGACTCCTTATTCAATAAGAACAGAATCTAAGATAAGGAAGGATTTAGGAGTTGAGTTTGACTAGAACTCTTTCACCAAGGAAGAGTTGCATTAGGATTCTAGTTAAATCCTTATCTACTAACTCCTATAAATTGCAGATCGTTCTTATTGTATAGAGATACACAAAAACAGAAATTTATCAAGAATTGAGAGCAAAATTCGTGAAGAAATTTTGCAACCATTTCGAGCCAAATTGGAGAGTGCGAATCTGGAGCTACTTGAACCAGCTCCATCTGTTGTCTTTTAGTCTAGTTTATTTGTAGTAGGTGATTACAAATTGTACCTTTCAGCTTTATCTGGAAGCAATTGTAATATGTACTCAGTGTTCAAGATATAGTTAACTTGAAGTTTGTCGCAAACAGCTAGAGGCTAGTTTGCCACAAAGGGTTAGAGTTAATCCTTAGGTTTGCAAAGAGTTTATTTTGTAAATGTTGTTTGACTCATTGTTGTAGTGAAGTATTTGGAGAAAATCCTACTGAGTAGTAGATCGTGGTTTTTTCACCTTTTGAGCCGGGTGTTTTTCACGTAAAAATCTCTGTATTTTTTACTTTACTGCATTTATTATTCCTCACCAGTAGAAGTTGGAACACCAAGAAGAACCATGTTCTTCTATTGAGACAGCTCTCAAAAATTGGACACCACACAAATCACCCCCCCCCCCCCCNTTGTGTGGTATTGAAGTATAAAACATCAGGCGCTACACTGTTTAACTCAAAATAGGAGTAACAATTAAATTTGTAAAGTGGTTATAAGGATATGCGACCCAATTCAATGCTAATTGATAAATAATTAAGCAAATAAATGAATTAAATGAATTACTTGAATCAAACCCGTATAATCACAAGTTGTCGACCTCGATCTGGATTAGATTCGAGAATGGTTTTCCAAGAACAGTAAGAATAGTTATAATAATGCGAACAACTCAAATGCGGATAATTAACAGTAAATAAAAGAGCTTTGTATCCAGCAGTGTGAGTAAGAACTAGAGTATTGTGATAATTGGGATTATGGATCTCTACAAATGAATAGGGTTCCTCTTCATATAGCAGAGGAATCCTAAATAAGGAATAATTCTAATTGCGGAAGTAAGATACGTGATTGACATTATTAACTGCCAATAGCTCTATCGGCTCCGAGATTCTCGTCGGGATTGATGATTGAGCGCAGATATTTCATAATTTTGTTACTATGGTGTCGATCTAGTCTGACCTCGATATCTCAGCCTTTATACTCACTGAGCCCGAACTTACTTCGATCCCAGCTTAAAATCGAGACATATTCCCCGAACCCTCAGGCTCGGACATCTTCGATTTCTACCGTACACAGATTCCTCAATTACGTTGTAGAATCAAAATTTGGTCCTTGTAATATAGACTACTAAGGATAGTCTGTGTTGCGCACGGCCCAATAACAGTATGCTTAGAAGTAGAGCTAAAGTATCAACTACGTGTTTGATCGAATCATATAATTTTGATTTAAGTCATGTATTTGGATATGTACAAAAATTTAGTTTAGACACTAAATTAAAAATATTTGTCACGACCCAAATCCCAATTTAGGTCGCGATGGCGCCCAACTCCGATGTCAGGCAAGCCAACCTTAATTTATTAGTGAACCCTTTTTAATTTATAAAATAATTCACCATACTTAAGAGATTTTTCTTTCAAATTCATAAATTCGAAGTAAATTAGTGACTTAGATAACCAAAAGTGAGCAATAATTATAGTAACCACCACCATCATTACAACCCAAAAGAATAAAATATCCACTATATGGGTATGCCAGGAACTGGCGTCACAGATCTACGGGCATCTAATAGAAAGAGTAACCAAAATATAGTACAAGTTTGCCCTACTATCTGAAGAAAAGTAATACAGACATAGCAAAAGAAAAGAGGAACTCCAAGGTGCTTCCAGAGAGATACCTCAAGTAAAGAAGCTCACCGAGAAGTCCACGCCAGATATACGTCTGGGACGAGCTCCGGATAAATGCCCAGATGCACCAGCCTCAGATCCTGTAAAATTAAGTACAGAAGCGTAGCATGAGTACATAAACAAATATGTACCCAGTGAGTATCCCGCCTAATCTCGAAGAAGTAGTGACGAGAGGTAGACGTGATACCTACTAGGGTCAAAATTTTTAATAACATAATTTAATAAGGACTAGGCAGGCATAATAGTCGTAGTAATCACAAAAACATAAGATATCAGGTTTAATTGTAATTTCCTTTGCATGTCAAATTTCACTAGCATATAATGCACTAAATTCCTTTTTTCCCATGAAACAGTTTATACAATTGCAACAAGACTCCCAGTAAATCATATAGCACATAATAGGCCGAAAGCGTACGGCCGAAGCGTCGCGAAAAATAAATGTGCACTGCTGAGGGTCGAACGGCTCGAACCATAGATACATAGATTACCCCGCTCGCGAATCGAACATGCGACGTGGTTGACATAATAGTAGGGCTATTCCACTCACGAATCATACATGTTACGCGGGTGCCGCATACATACATAAAATTATCAATTCTTAGGGAGCTAACAGAGATTATACTTTAAACCAAGAACTTAAGCAATATAATATGGAACATAACTTCCTAATATTCTCATGCCAATTCAAGGATAATAAGCAACTCAAAATGCATAGGAATACATGTAAGGCACATATAAGCATGTTTGTGAGTCCTAGAACTACCCAACATAACATAGTAGTAGCTACGCACGGACTCTCATCATATCGTGCGTGCGTAGCCCCCGCAAATAAGGACATGCAATTATCTATAATCACCTATGGGGACAATTTCCTCTTACAAGGTTAGAAAGGAGACTCACCTTGTGTCGAACTTACTCTCCGGGTCAAGAACGCGCCCGAAAACTCCAAACTCGTCACCCAAGGACTCGAAACTAGCCAAATGTTATACAAATATATCAATTTATCCTCAAAAGTATGGAATTCTCCTATTTACTTAGTTATTTCATCTTACTTTGAAAAATCCTAAAATACACCCCTGGGCCCACATGCTCGGATTACGGAATTTTTGAAGGAATCAATTACCCATAGCCTAATGATCATTAGTATATAGTTTTTGTGTGATTTCATGGAAAATTCCTTAGTAATTCTTCCAATTTTTATAAAACCTAGGTTTTCACTCTAACCCTTAAATTTCCACTAATTAATAAGTTAATCTACCTAAGAATCCAAGTATTAGACTATGTTTATGATAGGAATTTCTTACCTCAAAATAGCTAGGTCGTTTGGCTCTCTTGCATGCTCAAAGATCACCCCAAGGAAGAACAAGAATGCCCAAAAATGGTTTAAATCCTGTTTTAAAACACATTGCCCAGCTGCCCCTTCTATGCGAACGCATCAGGGGCAGTGCGTTCGCGATGAACAAATGGCCAGGGCCTGATGAGGCCTTCTATGTGAACGCGGAGAGATCATCGCGAACGCGGAGGCTAGCTTGGATAGACCTACGCGAACGCGGCTTGGGGGTGCGAACGCACTAAGTAAGGGCGAAACTGGTCTGGCCCAATGCCCTACCCTATGCGAACGCGGAGCACCTATGCGAACGCATAGGGCGATTTTCACCCCTGCCCAGATCCTTCTATGCGAACGCGGCAGAGCAACCGCGAACGCATAGAAGGAAACCAGACACAAAAATTCTGGTGTTTTGCATTTAACTCCGGGGGGTCCGAAACTCACTCGAGCCCCTCGAGACCCCGTCCAAAGGCACTGGCAGGTCTGTATTCATGATACGGACTCGCTCGAATTTACGAAACATGAAAAACAATAACGAAACTAAGAATTCGACCCCAAAACCAAATTGAATCAAACTTTGAACTTAAAGCTCTAGAATTCTCTTTCAATGCGCCTAACTGACCTATACTACTTGGAATGACACCAAATTTTGCAAGCAAGTCATAAATGACATAACGGAACTATTCCCGGTCTCGAAATTCTGTTCGGACCTTGATAACACAAAAACACGTTCCAACCCAAATTTCAAACTTAAGGAAACTCTAATTTTGATATTGGGCGCCGAAACGCCTCTGGGTCATCCAAAACCCATTCCGAACATACGCCCAAGTCCGAAATAATTATACGAAGCTACCGGAACCGTCGAAACTCGATTCCGAGGTCGTTCACTCAAAATATTGACCGAAGTCAAACTTGACCTTAAAGGATAACCTTAAGGAACCAAGTGTTCCTATAACACTCTAAACGCATCCCGAACCACCCGTCCCCGCAAGTCATAATTCATAATAAGCCTCTACAGGAAATCTCATTTAAGGGAACGAAGTCCTGATACGCAAAACGACCAGTCGAGTCGTTATATTCTCCACCTCTTAAACAAACGTTCGTCCTCGAATGGGTCTAAAATAATACCTGAAATGCTGAATAAATGTGGATATTTGCTCCGCATGTCCTCATCGGACTCCCAGGTCTCCTCCTCGACTGGTTTGCCCCTCCACTAGACCTTTACGGCAGAAACTCTCTTGGATCTCAATGGCGATCCTGCCTGTCAATAATAGCAACTGGCTCCTCCTTTTAGCCCAACTTCTCATCTAACTGAATAGTGCTGAAATCAACCACGTGAGAGAAGTCGGTGTGGTACCTTCGGAGCATGGATACATGAAGGACTAGATGAACTCCTGATAACCTTGGAGGTAAAGCAAGCTCATAACCAACCCCTCCAACTCGCCTCAATACTTCGAAAGGACCTATAAACCTCGGGCTCAGCTTGCCCTTCTTCCCGAACCTCATAATACCCTTCATCGGCAAGACTTTCAACAGAACCTTATCTCCCTCCATAAAATGATACATCACGCGCCTTTTGATCCGCGTAACACTTCTATCTGGATTGTGTTGTGTGGAGCCTCTTCTAAATCAACTTCACTTTCTCCAAAGCATCTCTCACCAGGTCGGTGCCATATAACTTAGCCTCGCCAGGGGTTTCTCCCAGTGCCTGAATACCTCGTACAACTAGCTCAAGTGCCCGGGCAGCTGGAGTCTGATTGTCTCCCCCGGCCTGAGCTGCATTGGCAGTAGTGGTCATAGCCACTGTCTGAGCTAAACTGGAACACACCGTCAATATCTGAGCCAGGGTATCCTGAAGACCCGGAATAACAATAGGCACAGCAGGTGCCTGAGCCTGTCCCGCTGGAGCAACGTCCATGGGAACCTGATCCTGAACGATAGGGGGATCCTTTGGCACTGTCCCGGCTGTAGTACGGGCAGGTCCCCCAGCTCTACAATGGCCCCGACCCCTTGTGGGTTTGGCTGGTGCCTGGTCACCCTGATCGGTATTGCATGTCCTCACCATCTGTGAGAGAATGAAACAACATAAGTTTAGATTTCAAGAATCAATAGACTAGCACGAAAGAGTTCAAAAAGATATATATGTTTCCTAAGAGTTCTGCAGCCTCTCGAAGATAAGTACAGACTTCTATGTACCGTTCCGCAAGCCTCTACTGAACCTGCTCATGACCATTGAGTCCTATGTAATCTAGGGCTCTAATACCGACTTGTCACGACCCCAAATCCTAACAGGCCGTGATGGCGCCTATTGTGGAACTAGGCTAGCCGACCATCACCTTACTATGCATTTATTCAATTATAAAAGTTCACAATTTAATAATAAGCAGCAACCATAGCATAGAATAATGTAATTAGGTCTTAGCGTCCCCATAACAGTCTAAACAAACCTCCCAAGAACTGGAGTCAATAGTCATGAGCATCTAAGAATAAATAAATCTAACTCTGCTAAAACTATAACATATGTCTCTGAATCAAGTGCTAAAACATAATAAGGAAGGGAAGTGGAGAAGTTGTGGACGTTGGACAGCTACCTCAAAATCCCGTGAACCTGCAACTACGAGCAAGGACAGCTACTGCTCCAGACTGTCACCTGAATCTGTGCACAGAGGCACAGGAGTCTTTACGAGTACGCCAACTCAGTAGTAATGAAAATAAATCACAGTCTGAGAATTATAAAACGCACAGTACAGATACAAAATTTCACAAAACCAGTAAAACACCAAGTCACCATGTAGTATTCATCAAATAATAAGTTCGAATTCAGTTTTCAGAAATCCTTTAAAAACAAGTGTAATATCAGTATATCTCAGTAACATGCTCAGTAAAAACCAGTTTGAAAGCGAAGTAAATCATAGTTCGAAAACTTAGTAAAATCATCATAAATCTGCCGCTCGGGCCAAAATCATTTCTTGTAACAATTGCCCCTCAGACATTCTCTTAATCACTCAGTATCAATCATCAGTCAGTATCAATCATCACTCAGTATCAGTCCCGCGGGCAATAATCATCACTCAATAGGTACCTACGCTCACTGGAGGTGTGTACAGACTCCGGAGGAGCTCCTACAACCCAAGCGCTATAACAACATAAAGCCTGAAAGCCTCCTCACAATATAGGCCGGAAAGCCTCCCTCATATAAGGCCTGAAAGCCTCCTCACCTCTCATGTAAGGCCTGAGAGCCTCCTCACCTCTCATATAAGGCCTGAAAGTCTCCTCACAATATAGGCCTGAAAGCCTCACCTTAGGCCATAATCATACCGGGTTCTCGACCCAAAACAGTGTTTCATTTTTCAATAAATTAGTATCAAAATACTCTGAGTGTCAAAACAATTTACCAAGGAAGGACTGAGTGGAAAATCATAACATATCAGTAAGGAAAATATAGTAAACACAACCCCCAAGGGGAAAACAGATCAACACTAGGCCCCAAACACGTCTTACAGCCCAAATCATATCATAATAAAATAATACTAAATAAGCATAGGCTTAAAAGTCGGTTTAGCAACTCAATAGTCGCCTAAATAAGGAAGATATTTCCAGAGTTCCAACCTTCTCATTTCAAAACCCGTGAAAGGGTGCATAGTCCGGGGTTTCATACCCTCAGGACAGGATTTAAAGACATTACTTACCTCAAAACTAGCCCAGAACTATTCCGCAACACGCTTGCCTCTCGAATCAACTTCTGATGGCTCCAAATTTATCAAGTTCAGATTTTTATCATCAATTTATGCTTAAGGAACGAATTCCAATCGAAACATATCAAATTTAGCTTAAAACATGAAATTGGTCAAAACCCGACCCCCGGGACCGCGTCCTGAAAGTCTGAAATTTTTATACAAAACTGTTCTTCATCATCTCACGAGTCCGTACATATAAAGAACATCGAATTCGGAGTCACCCCTCAAATCGACCCCTAAAGGTCTCATAATCTCAAGCCATAAACCCCATTTTTCTATTGATTTTCATGAATTAATTGCTGAGATTATGTTCTATAATCACCCATAAACGAGTTTTAATAATCAAAACACTTACCTCTATGATGAACATTGATTTTCCCTCTACAAAATTGCCTCAAAAGCTTCTTCCCGTTCAAAAATGGTGTTAAAATAGGTTATGGTCGCGGAGGGTTTAAATTAATACTGCTCAGGGGTTTCCGCACCTGCGGAGCCTTGTCCGCTCCTGCGAGCCGGCACCTGCGATCCTTCTTCCGCAGGTGCGGTTACATCAGTAACCAGAAAACCAACAGCGGCTTGTTGCACTTTTTCAACTTCAAACTTCCCGTTAACCATCTGAAATCAATCCCGAGCCCCTCGGGACCCAAACCAAGCATACTAACACATTAAATTTGATCATTCAAACTTAGTTTCACTCTCAAAACACTAAATATAACTTCAAAACACCAAAATCACATCGGATTCAAGCCTAAGAACTTTCAATTTTCTAATATCCACCAACGATGCCGAAACTATCCAAAACAACTCCGATTGACCTAAAATTTTGCAGACACATCCAAAATGACATTACGAACCTGTTCCAACTGTGAGAATTCCATTCCGACCCCGATATCCTATATTCCATTGCCGAACGGAAATCACCAAAAACTAACTTTCGCCAATTCAAGCCTAATTCTACACCGGACATCACAAAATTATTCTGGACACACTCCTAAGTCCCAAATCACCTAAAAAAACTATCAGAGCCATAAAATCCGCATTCTGAGGTCGTTTACCAATAAGTCAACTCTCAGTTGACTTTTCCCATTTTAAGGCTATTTTTAAAGGCTGAATGACTGAACTCGCACTACAACCATTCGATTTCAAGCCTATCAACTCTAACACATCAATAACAGAATAACCAACCTATGACAAGTCAAAAACAGAAATTATAATGCAGATCTACGTAATGACGGACCGGGTCATTACATTCTCCCCCTCGTAAACAAACGTTCGTCCTCGAACGGGTCTAGAAATATACCTGAAGTCTCAAGCAAGTGGGGATATTTTCTCTGCATCTCCCGCTCGGTCTCCCAAGTAGCCTCCTCCACTGGCTGACCTCTCCACTGCACCTTCACTGATGCTATATCCTTATACCTCAACTTTCTGACCTCGTGAGCTAAAATAGCTACTGGCTCAACCTCATATGACATATTACCCTCGAGCTGAACTGTGCTGAAGTCTAACACATGAGACAGGTCACCAACTTATTTTCTGAGCATCGACACATGAAATACCGGATGAACACGATCGGCTGGGTGGCAAGGCAAGTCTATAAGCCACCTCTCCAACCTTCTGAAGCACCTCAAAAGGACCAATAAACCGTGGACTTAGCTTTCCTCTCTTTCCGAACCTCATAACACCCTTCATGGGTGATACCTTCAGCAGTACCTTATCACCTTCCATAAAAGACACATCCCGAACCTTCCGGTCCGCATAACTCTTCTGCCTAGACTGCACCATCCGAAGTCGCTCCTGAATCAACTTTACCTTCTCCAACGCATCCTGAATCAAATCTGTGCCCAATAACTTAGCCTCACCAGGCTCGAACCAACCAATCGGAGATCTACACCTCCTACCATATAAAGCTTCATACGGGGTCATCTGAATACTGGACTGGTAGCTGTTATTATATGCAAACTCCGCTAGTGGCAGAAACTGATCCCATGAACCACCAAAATCAATCACACAAGCCCGTAGCATGTCCTCCAAAATCTGAATAGTCCGCTCCAATTTCCCGTCGGTCTGAGGATGAAATGCAGTGCTCAACTCTACATCAGTAGTCATACCTCTCTGTACGGCCCTCCAGAACTAAGATGTGAACTGAATACCCTGTCAGAAATAATAAAAACCGGAACTCCATGCAATTGGACAATCTCCTTAATGTAAATACTAGCCAATTTCTCTGAAGTATAAGAAGTGCTGACAGGAATGAAGTGCGCGGACTTGGTCAATCTATCGACAATGACCCAAATAACATCAAAACCCTTCGAATTTCGTGGAAGCCCAACTACAAAGTCCATGGTAATCCGCTCCCACTTCCACTCCGGAATATCTAACCTCTGAAGTAATCCACCTGGTCTGTGGTGATCATACTTGACCTGCAGGCAGTTGAGACACCGTGCTACATACTCAACAATATCTCTCTTCATCCGCCTCCACCAATATTGTTGTCTCAGATCCTGGTACATCTTCGCGGCACCTGGATGGATATAATACTGCAAACTGTGAGCCTTTGCTAATATCAACTCTCGAATACCATCCACATTGGGCACACAAATACAGCCCTGCATCCTCATAACTCCGTCATCACCAATAGTCACATACCGGGCATCACCCCGACGAACTCCCTAAAGAACTAACAAGTGGCGGTCATAATACTGTCGTGCCTTAATCTGATCAAATAAAGAAGACCGGGAAGCCATGCTCGCTACTACCCGTGGAGGTTCTGACAAATCCAATTTCACCAACTGACCCGCTAAAGTCTGAACATCAAGTGCTAATGGTCGCTCTGCTGCTGAAAGGTAAGCTAGACTCCCCAAACTCTCGGCTCAAGGCATCGGCCACCACATTGGCCTTCCCCGGGTGATAACAAAATAGTAAGATCATAATCCTTGAGAAGCTCTAACCATCTCCTCTTACGCAAATTCAAGTCCTTCTGCCTTAGCAGATACTACAAGCTACGATGATCAGTGAAAATCTCACACTATACCCTATACAAGTAATGCCGCCAAATCTTTAAGGCATGAACAATGGCAGCCAACTCAAGATCGTGCACTGGGTAATTCTTCTCGTGCACCTTCAAATGTCTCGACGCGTAGGCAATCACCCTACCGTCCTGCATCAACACTACTCCCAAACCAGCTCTAGAAGCATCACAATAGACTGTGTAAGAACCCGAACCAGTAGGCAACACTAAAACCGGAGTTGTGGTCAATGCTGACTTGAGCTTCTGAAAGTTCTCCTCACACTCGTCAAACCATATGAATGGAGCACCCTTCTGGGTCAATTTAGTCAATGGTGAAGCAATAGAAGAGAACCCCTCCACAAAACGACGGTAATATCCCGCTAAACCAAGGAAACTCCGAATCTCTATAGCTGAGGACGGTTTGGGACAACTCTGCACCACCTCAATCTTCTTCGGATCAACCTGAATACCCTCACTAGACACCACGTGCCCCAAGAAAGAAACTGAATCAAGCCAAAACTCACACTTGGAGAACTTTGCATAAAGTTTCTCCTCCCTCAATATATGTAACACAACCCTCAAGTGTTGAGCATGCTCTTCCTGGCTACGAGAATAAACCAGGATGTCATCAATGAATATAATGACGAACGAGTCAAGGTAAGGCTGAAACACGTTGTTCATCAATTGCATGAACGCGGTTGGGGCATTGGTCAGCTCAAATGACATAACCAGAAACTCATAATGACTGTATCTGGTCTGAAAGCAGTCTATGGAATGTCAGAATCCTGAATCTTCAGCTGATGATACCCAAACCTTAAGTCAATCTTGGAGAACACCTTAGCTCCCTGAAGCTGATCAAATAAGTCATCAATACGAGGTAAAGGATACCGGTTCTTCACCGTAACCTTATTCAGTTGTCTATAATCAATGCACATACGCATGGAGCCATCCTTCTTTTTCACAAACAACACTGGCGCACCCCAAGGCGACATACTAGGTCTGATGAACCCCTTATCTAAGAGTTCCTAAAGTTGCTCCTTCAATTCTTTCAACTCTGCTGGTGCCATACGGTAAGGTGGAATAGAAATAGGCTGAGTGTCGGGCACCAAGTCAATACCAAAATCAATATCCCTGTCAGGTGGCATGCCTGGCAGGTCTACAGGAAATACGTCCGAAAAATCACGGACTACAGGAGCAGAATTAATAGATGGAGTCTCACTACTAACATCCCTCACAAAATCAAGATAGGACTCACACCCTTTCTCAACCATACACTGAGCCTTTAAATAAGAAATCACTCTGCTAGGCACGTGCTCTATAGACCCTTTCCACTCAACTCTCGGAACTCCGGGCATAGCCAGGGTCACGGTCTTAGCGTGACAATCAATAATAGCATGACATGGGGATAACCAATCCATGCCCAGAATTACATCAAAATCGACCATACTGAGTAATATCAAGTCCACTCGGGTCTCCAGACCCCCAATAGATATAAGACACGACCGATACACACGGCCCACAATAATAGTATCACCCACCAGAGTCGAAACATGAACGGATTTAACTAAAGACTCACGGGGCATATTCAGGATATGAGCAAAATAGGATGATACATAAGAGTACGTGGAACCAGGGTCAAATAAAGCCAAAGCATCAGTGTGACAAACTTAAATAGTACCTGTAATCACCACATCGGATGCCATCGCATCAGGCCTAGCCGAAAGTTCATAAATACGTGGCTGGCCTCCACCTGCTTGACCTCCCCCTCTTGGACGGCCTCTAGCTACCTGACCAACACCCCTAGCTTCTTGGGTAGGTGGTGAAGTGACTGGGGCTGAAGCCGAGGGTTGAACCATCTGCTGGGACGAACTACTAGGACGACGGGGACACTGCCTCCACCCATGTCCAAACTATCCACACTTAAAATGAACGAGAATCTCTGCCACCCTGATAACCACCAAACGAACCATGCATAGACGAACCCTAATAAGATAATGCTCGGGCGAAGCTCTGAGCTGGAAGGGCACTAAAAGATGAATGTCCCCGATGAGAATTACGAGGACTCTACCCTGACAATAAACCACTATAAGCTGGGCGAGCTGGCTGTGGAGGTCTAAATGATCGACCTCTACTAGGCTGAAATTGCCCTCTGGGAGGAGCACCACTGAAATACCTGATCCCCGAGGCCTCTTAGCCTCCCTCTCCTCACGCTCCTGCCTGTGAACTGACTTAATGTCCCGAGCTATATCAACAACCTGCTCAAACGTGGCTCCAGACACCCTCTCTCTGGTCATCAAAATCCGAAGATGATACGTGAGACCATCCACAAATCTCCTGATACGCTCCTTGTTAATGGGGAATAACTCCGGAGCATGTTTAGCCAACTCAGAAAACCTCATCTCGTACTGAGTAACTGACAACTCTCCCTAGCGCAGCTGCTCAAACTGCCTGCGCTGCTCCTCTCTATGGGACTGAGGAACATATTTCTCCAAAAAGATCGTGGAGAACTGCTACCAGGTGAGCGGTGCTGAACCAACCGGCCTACGCCTCTCGAATGATTCCCACCAAGTAAAAGCAGCACCAGCAAACTGATAAGTCGCAAATGAAACCCCGCTGGTCTCCAGAATACCCGCAGTACGAAGCATCTTCTGAAATTTATCAAGAAAACCTTGGGCATCCTCGCCCTCTATACCGCTAAAGTCGGAGGCTGAAGTCTGCTGAACCTCTCCAACCTGCACTGCTCATCCTCCGGCATAGCAGGGACCATATAACCCTGAACCGGAGCAACTGGCTGATCTGGGGCTGCTCCTGGTTCCTGAATACCTCGTACAACTGGCTCAGGTGCCCGGGCAGCTGGAGTCTGATTGTCTCCCCCGGCCTGAGCTACATTGGTAGTAGTGGTCATAGCAACTTCCTGAGCTAAACTGGAACACACCGTCAATATCTGAGCCAGGGTATCCTGAAGACCCGGAATAACAATAGGCACAGTAGGTTCCTGAGCCTGTCCCGCTGGAGAAACGTCGGCGGGAACCTGATCCGGAACGATAGAGGGGATCCTGTGGCACTGTCCCGGCTGCTGCACGGGCAGGTCCCCCAGCTCTACCACGGCCCCGACCCCTTGTGGATCTGGCTGGTGCCTGGTCACCCTGATCGGTATTGCGTGTCCTCACCATCTGTGGGAGAATGAAACAACATAAGTTCAGATTTCAAGAATCAATAGATTGGCACGAAAGAGTTCAAAAAGATATAGATGTTTCCTAAGAGTTCTGCAGCCTCTCGAAGATAAGTACATACGTCTCCGTACCGATCCGCAAGATCCTACTGAACCTGCTCATGACCGTTGAGTCCTATGTAACCTAGGGCTCTGATACCAACTTGTTACGACCCCAAATCCTAACAGGCCGTGATGGCGCCTATCGTGGAATTAGGCTAGCCGACCATCACCTTACTACGCATTTATTCAATTATAAAATTTCACAATTTAATAATAAGCAGAAACCATAGCATAGAATAATGTAATTAGGTCTTAGCATCCCCATAACAGTCTAAACAAACCTCCCAAGAACTGGAGTCAATAGTCATGAGCATCTAAGAATAAATAAATCTAACTCTGCTAAAACCATAACATATGTCTCTGAATCAAGTGCTAAAACATAATAAGGAAGGGAAGTGGAGAAGCTGTGGACGTTGGACAGCTACCTCAAAATCCCGTGAACCTGCAACTACGAGCAAGGACAGCTACTGCTCCAAACCGTCACCTGAATCTGTGCACAGAGGCACAGGGAGTCTTTGTGAGTACGCCAACTCAGTTTTAATGAAAATGAATCACAGTC
Source organism: Nicotiana paniculata (assembly GCA_005239505.1). Lineage (NCBI taxonomy): Eukaryota > Viridiplantae > Streptophyta > Magnoliopsida > Solanales > Solanaceae > Nicotiana > Nicotiana paniculata. The sequence goes on from ML367467.1 coordinate 58,976, forward strand.
TGAGAATTATAAAACACACAGTACAGATACAAAATTTCACAAAACCAGTAAAACACCAAGTCTCCATGTAGTATTCATCAAATGATAAGTTTGAATTCAGTTTTCAGAAATCCTTTAAAAACAAGTGTAATATCAGTATATCTCAGTAACATGCTCAGTAAAAACCAGTTTGAAAGCGAAGTAAATCATAGTTCGAAAACTTAGTAAAATCATCATAAATCTGCCCCTCGGCCAAAATCATTTCTTGTAAAAGTTGCCCCTCAGGCATTCTCTCAATCACTCAGTATCAATCATCAGTCAGTATCAATCATCACTCAGTATCAGCCCCGCGGGCAATAATCATCACTCAATAGGTACCTGCGCTCATTGGGGGTGTGTACAGACTCCGGAGGGGCTCCTACAGCCCAAGCGCTATAACAACATAAAGCATGAAAGCCTCCTCACAATATAGGCCAGAAAGCCTCCCTCATATAAGGCCTGAAAGCCTCCTCACCTCTCATGTAAGGCCTGAGAGCCTCCTCACCTCTCATATAAGGCCTGAAAGCCTCCTCACAATATAGGCCTGAAAGCCTCACTCAGTCAGACACTCTCAGTTTGCCCTTAGACCATAATCATACCGGGTTCTCGACCCAAAACAGTGTTTCATTTTTCAATAAATTAGTGTCAAAATACTCTGAGTGTCTAAACAATTTACCAAGGAAGGACTGAGTGAAAAATCATAACATATCAGTGAGGAAAATATAGTAACACAACCCCCAAGGGGAAAACAGATCGGCACTAGGCCCCAAACACGTCTTACAGCCCAAATCATATCATAATAAAATACTAATTAAGCATAGGCTTCAAAGTAGGTTTACCAACTCAATATTCCCCTAAATAAGGAAGATATTTCCAGAGTTCCAACCTTCTCATTTCAAAACCCGTAAAAGGGTGCATAGTCCGGGGTTTCATATCTTCAGGACAGGATTTAAAGATATTACTTACCTCAAAACTAGCCCAGAACTATTCCGCAACACGCTTGCCTCTCGAATCAACTTCCGAAGGCTCCAAATATATCAAGTTTAGATTTTTATCATCAATTTATGCTTAAGGAACGAATTCCAATCGAAACATATCAAATTTAGCTCAAAACCCGAAATTGGTCAAAACCCGACCCCCGGCCATGCCCCGAAACTCAGAATTTTTTATACAAAAATGTTCTTCATCATCTCAAGAGTCCGTACATATAAAGAACATCGAATTCGGAGTCCGTTTGACCCCTCAAATCGACCCCTAAAGATCTCATAATCTCAAGCCCTAAACCCCCTTTTTCTATTGATTTTCATGAAGTAATTGCTGAGATTATGTTCTATAATCACCCATAAACGAGTTTTAATGATCAAAACACTTACCTCTATGGTGAACACTAATTTTCCCTCTTCAAAATCGCCTCAAAAGCTTCTTCTCGTTCAAAAATGGTGTTAAAATAGGTTATGGTCGCGGAGGGTTTAATTTAATACTGCTCAGGGGTTTCCGCACCTGTGACCAAGCTCCCGCACCTGCGGAGCCTTGTCCGCTCATACGGGCCCGCACCTGCGATCCTTCTTCCGCAGGTGCGGTTATATCAGTAACCAGAAAACCAGCAGCTGCTTGCTACACTTTTTCAACTCCGAACTTCCCGTTAACCATCCGAAATCAATCACGAGCCCCTCTGGACCCCAACCAAACATACTAACACGTTACATTTGATCATTCAAACTTAGTTGCACTCTCAAAACTCTAAATATAACTTCAAAACACCAAAATCACATCGGATTCAAGCCTAAGAACTTTTAATTTTCTAAAATCCACCAACGATGCCGAAACTATCCAAAACAACTCCGATTGACCTGAAATTTTACAAACACATCCAAAATGTCATTACGAACCTGTTCCAACTGTCGGAATTCCATTCCGACCCTGATATCCTATTTTCCACTGCCGACCGGAAATCACCAAAAACTAACTTTCGCCAATTCAAGCCTAATTCTACATCGGACATCACAAAATTATTCTGGACACACTCGTAAGTCCCAAATCACCTCACGAAGCTATCCAAGCCAGAAAATCCGCATTCCGAGGTCGTTTACCAATAAGTCAACTCTCAGTTGACTTTTCCCATTTTAAGGCTATTTTTAACGGCAGAATGACTGAACTCTCACTACAACCATTCTATTTCAAGCCTATCAACTCTAACACATAAATAACAGAATAACCAACCTATGACAACTCAATAACAACAATTATAATGCAGGTTCTACGTAACGACGGACCGGGTCGTTACAGCCCCTTGGCCTCTGGTGCTCATACTTAACCTGCTGGCAATTAAGACACCTAGACACATACTCCACAATGTCCTTCTTCATCCGCCTCCACCAGTAATGCTGCTTCAAATCACGATACATCTTTGTAGCACCAGGATGAACAGAATACCGAGAACTGTGTGCCTCCTCTAGAATCCTCTCCCTTAGTCCATCAACATTATGAACACATAAACGGCCCTGAAGTCTCAGAACACCATCCTCGCCAATAGTAACCTCCTTGGCACCTCCCTGAACCACTGTCTCCCGAAGCTCTGCCAAGCATGGATCATCAAACTGCCGAGCCTTAATTTCACCCAATAACGAAGATTGAACAACCACATGTGCTAGAACTCGACGAGGCTCTGAAAGGTCTAATCTCACTAGGCGAGTAGCCAAGGACTGAATGTCCAAGGCTAGAGGTCTCTCCTCTGCTGCAATATAAGCCAAGCTACCCATACTCTCTGCCTTCCTGCTCAAAGCATTTGCTACCACATTCGCCTTGCCCAGATGGTAAAGAATGGTGATGTCATAATCCTTCAGCAACTCAAGCCACCTACGTTTCCTCAAATTAAGATCCCTCTGTTTGAACAGGTGTTGTAAGCTGCGGTGATCCGTATAAACCTCACAAGACACCCCATACAAATAGTGCCTCCAAATCTTAAAAGCACGAACAATCGCCGCCAACTCCAATTCGTGCACAGGATAGTTCTTCTCATGAACCTTCAGCTGGCGCGAAGCATAAGCAATAACTCTCCCTTCCTGCATCAACACACACCCCAAGCCAACGTTGAAGCGTCGCAATACACTGTATACATCCCAGAACCGGAAGGAAATACCAGAACTGGTGTTGAGGTCAATGATGTCTTGAGCTTCTGAAAGCTTGCCTCACACTCGTCGGACCATCGGAACGGGGCATTCTTCTGAGTCAATCTAGTCAATGGGGCTGCAATGGAAGAGAAGCCCTCCACAAATCACCGGTAGTAGCCTGGTAGACCCAAGAAACTCCTAATCTCTGTAGCTGAAGTAGGACGTGGCCAACTCTGAACTGCCTCAATCTTATTAGGATCAACCTTGATACCCTCTCTAGATACCAGATGCCCCAAGAATGCCACAGAATCCAACCAGAACTCACACTTGTAGAACTTAGCATATAGCTTCTGTTCTCGCAAAGTCTGGAGCACAACTCTCAAATGTTTCTCGTGCTCCCCCAGGCTACGTGAGTAAATCAAAATGTCATCAATGAAGATAATGACAAAGGAATCAATATACGGCCTGAATACCCGGTTCATCAAGTCCATAAATGATGTTGGGCATTAGTCAAGCCAAAGGACATCACCAGGAACTCATAATGGCCATATCTCGTACGAAAAGCAGTCTTCGGAACATCTGAGGCCCGAATCCTCAACTAATGATATCCCGACCTCAAATCAATCTTAGAAAACACCCGATCACCCTGCAACTGGTCAAACAAATCATCGATGCGCGGCAAAGGATACTTTTTCTTAATGGTGACCTTGTTCAACTGGCGGTAATCAACACATCCGCATAGTCCCATCCTTCTTCTTCACAAATAAAACTGGGGCACCCCACGTCGATAAACTCGTCCTGATAAACCCCTTAGCTAACAACTCCTCAAGTTGCTCCTTCAATTCCTTCAACTCTTTCGGAGCCATACGGTACGGAGGAATAGATATAGGCTGGGTGCCTGGAGCTAAATCAATGCAGAAATCAATAACACAATCCGGAGGCATGCCTGGAAGGTCTTAAGGAAATACATCAGCAAACTCTCAAACCACTAGTACTGAATCAATCATCGGAGACTCGGCGGTGGTGTCCCGCACATAAGCTAGATAGGCTAGACAACCCTTCTCGACCATATGTCGAGCCTTCAGGAATGAAACAACCCGGGTGGCTGCACTAACTGAGGAACCTCTCCACTCCATCCTAGGCAACTCAGGCATGGCTAAAGTGACTATCTTGGCATGGCAATCTAGCACGGCATGATAGGGAGATAGACAATCCATGCCTAGAATAATCTCGAAATCAACCATGTCGAGCAATCGGAGATCTGCTCTGGTCTCGAACCCACAAAATGAAATCACACAGAACCGATAAATCCGGTCAACTACCATAGAATCGCCCACGGGAATGGACACATAAATAGGAGTACCCAAGTACTCGTGAGGAACATCCAAGAAACAAGCAAATAAAGCTGACACATATGAATAGGTGGATCCTGGATCAAATAACACTGATGCACCTCTACCACATACTGAAATAGTACCTGTGATCACGGCATCTGAGGCCACTGCATCTGATCGGGCCGGAGTAGCATAGAATCTAGCTGGAGCACCGTATGAGTGACCTCCGCTGGAATGAATACGGGCCGGCAGAGCTCCCCCTGCCTGGCCTCCACCTCTGGGACGACCTCTACCAGCCTGCCCTCCTCCTCTGGGTGGACGAACCGCCGATGCTGAAAATGTAGGCTGATATCTCTGCTGGACAACCTTGCCCTGAAGCCTGGTACTAGTCCTCCTCATATGTCCTGGATCCCCACACTCATAACATCTCGTCGGTGGCATGGCCTGCTGCCCTGAAGAAGAACCCTGGATAGCTAAGGGCGGTGAGAACCCTCCGGCATGGCACTGATGTAAGGACTAAAAGACCCCTGATGACCGGAATACCCGCCTGAGGAACCCTGAATGGCTGGTGGATGGTAGGAACTCTCTGGCATGGGGCTGAAATAGAGCCTCACTGGAGCACCAGGGGGAGGTGGTGGAGGAGCTGAATATGGAGGCATGCTAGGCTGGCCTCTACCGAACTGAACTCTACCCCTGGCTGGGGCACCTCTGAAATCTCCTGAAAATCTAGCTCTCTTATCCTGCTGACTCTGCTTTCTGCCCCTCGAACGATAACCCTCAATCCGGTGAGCTATCTCGACCACAAGCTGATAGGGAGTCCCCATCTCCACCTCTCGGGCCATGTTGGCCCTAATACCTGAGTGCAGCCCAGCTACAAATCTCCGCACTCTCTCAGCATCAGTAGGAAGTATCATAAGGGCATGACGAGACAACTCCGAAAACCTGGCCTGTAGTCTGTCACTGACATTTGTCCCTACTCCAGCTGCTCAAACTGATACTGCAGCTCTTCCCTCTCGGAGGGTGGAATATACATTTCCAGGAACAACTTAGTAAACTTCTCCCAGGTGATAGGAGGGGAACCTGCCGGTCTACCAAGGACATAGGACTGCCACCATCTGCGGGCCCTTCCCTCAAGCTGAAAAGTAGTGAAGTCAACTCCATGGGACTCCAGTATCCTCATGTTGTGCAGTCTGTCCCTGCACCTATCAATGAAATCCTGGTCATCCTCGCCCTTCTCACCTCCGAAGATAGGAGGGTGAAATCGGGTCCATCTATCTAGTAACTTCTACGGATCGCCGTCCGCAGCTGGTCTGAGCTCAGGTGCTGCTGCTACTGGCTGGGCTCCACCCACGGGCAATCTACCCGGGGTCTGATAAACTGATGTTGCATGCCATGCGGCCTAAGCAGTAGGGGTCTGGGCTCCCCTCCTTCCTGAGATGTGGCAGGATCCGCTGAAAATAAACCATCATGTGTCATAGTGTGCGTGAATCTCATCATACGGCCCATGACCTCCTGAGCCTGGCGCCGTCATAAAGTCTACTGGGATAGGATCTTCACCTTGCCCTGCTCCTCTGTAATAGGATCCTCTGCAGGATCTGCTGGGTGTGCTACTGGAATAGCTCTGGGACGCCCTCGTCCCCTACCTCGGGTCGGCGCCCTCCCCCGGCCTCTGCCACGGCCTCGGGCGGCGGGGGTAGCGGCATCTCCCGAGTCTGGAACATCAGCCGCGTGAGTCCTCACCATCTGTGAGAGAATAGAAGAATAATATTTAATAAACCATCAACTGCACGATAGAACATAAATAAAGAGAGGTTTCCTAACACCCTATAGCCTCCTGAAGATAAATAAAGACATCTCTGTATCGATCCGCAACACTCTATTAGGTTTGCTCGTGACTTGTGAGACCTACGTGAACCTAGAGATATGATACCATGTTGTCACGATCCAAATCCCAATTTAGGTCGCGATGGTGCCCAACTCCGATGTCAAGCAGGCCAACCTTAATTTACTAGTGAACCCTTTTTGATTTATAAAATAATTCACCATACTTAAGAGATTTTTCTTCAAATGCATAAATTCGAAGTAAATTAGTGACTTAGACAACCAAAAGTGAGCAATAATTATAGTAACCACCACCATCATTACAACCCAAAAGAATAGAATATCCACTACATAGGTATGCCAGGAACTGGCGTCACAGATCTACGGGCATCTAATAGAAACGAGTATCCAAAAGAAAATACAAGTTTGCCCTACTATCTGAAGAAAAGTAATACAAACATAGCAAAAGAAAATAGGAACTCCAAGATGCTTCCAGAGAGATACGTCAAGGAAAGCAGCTCACCGAGAAGTCCACGCCAAATATACGTCAGGGACGAGCTCCGGATAAATGCCCAGATGCACCTGCCTCAGATCCTGTACAATTAAGTACAGAAGCGTAGCATGAGTATATAAACAGATATGTACCCAGTGAGTATCCCGCTTAATCTCGAAGACGTAGTGACGAGAGGTAGACGTGATACCTACTAGGGTCAAAAATTTTAATAACATAATTTAATAAGGACTAGGCAGGCATAATAGTAGTAGTAATCACAAAGACATTAGATATCAGGTTTAAATGTAATTTCCTTTGCATGTCAAATTTCACTAGCATATAATGCACTAAATTCCCTTTTTCATATGAAACAGTTTATACAATTGCAACAAGACTCCCAGTAAATCATATAGCACATAATAGGCCGAAAGTGTACGGCCAAAGCGTCGCGAAAAATAAATGTGCACTGCCGAGGGTCGAACGGCTCGAACCATAGATGCATCTATTACCCCGCTCGCGAATCGAACATGCGACGCGATTGAAATAATAGTAGGGCTATTCCACTCACGAATAATACATGTGACGCGGGTGCCGCATACATACATAAAATTATCAATTCTTAGGGAGCTAACATAGATTATACTTTAAAGCAAGAACTTAAGCAATATAATATGAAACATAACTTCCTAATATTCTCATGTCAATTCAAGGATAATAAGAAACTCAAAATGCATAGGAATACATGTAATGCACATATAAGCATGCTTGTGAGTCCTAGAACTACCCAACATAACATAGTAGTAGCTACGCACGGACTCTCATCACTTCGTGCGTGCGTATCCCCCACAAATAAGGACATGAAATTATTTATAATCACCTATGGGGACAATTCCCTCTTACAAGGTTAGAAAGGAGACTCACCTTGTGTCGAACCTACTCTTCGGGTCAAGAACGCGCCCGGAAACTCCAAACTCGTCAGCCAAGGACTCGAAACTAGCAAAATGTTATACAAATATATCAATTTATACTCAAAAATATGGAATTCTCCTATTTACTTAGTTATTTCACCTTACTCTCAAAAATCCTAAAATACACCCTCGGGCCCACATGCTCGGATTACGGAAATTTTGAAGGAATCAATTACCCATAGCCTAAGGATCATTAATATATAGTTGTTGTGTGATTTCATGGAAAATTCCTTGGTAATTCTTCCAATTTTTATAAAACCTAGGTTTTCACTCTAACCCTTAAATTTCCACTAATTAATGAGTTAATCTACCTAAGAATCCAAGTATTAGACTATGTTTATGGTAGGAATTTCTTACCTCAAAATAGCTAGGCCGTTTGGCTCTCTTGCATGCTCAAAAATCACCCCAAGGAAGAAGAAGAATGCCCAAAAATGTTTTAAATCCCGTTTTAAAACACACTGCCCAGCTACCCCTTCTATGCGAACGCATCAGGGGAAAAGCGTTCGCGATGAACAAATGGCCAGGGCCTAATGAGTCCTTCTATGCGAACGCGGAGAGGTCATCGCGAACGCGTAGGCTAGCTTGGCTAGACCTACACGAACGCGGCTGGGGGTGCGAACGCACTAAGTAAGGGCGAAGCTAGTCTTGCCCAATGCCCTACCCTATGCGAACGCGGAGCACCTATGCGAACGCATAGGGAAATTATCACCCCTGCCCAGATCCTTCTATGTGAACGCGGTAGAGCAACCGCGAACGCATAGAAGGAAACCAGACACAGAAATTCTGGTATTTTGCATTTAACTTCGGGGGGTCCGAAACTCACCCGAGCCCCTCGGTACCCCATCTAAAGGCACTGGCAGGTCTGTATTCATGATACGGACTCTCTAGAATTTACGGAACGTGAAAAATAACAACGAAACTAAGAATTCGACCCCAAAACCAAATTGAATCAAACTTTGAACTTAAAGTTCTAGAATTCGCTTTCAATGCGCTGAACCGACCTATACTACTCGGAATGACATCAAATTTTGCAAGCAAGTCATAAATGACATAACGGAACTATTCCCGATCTCGGAATTCCGTTCGGACATTGATAACACAAAAACATGTTCCAACCCAAATTTCAAACTTAAGGAAACTCTAATTTCGATATCGGGCGCCGAAACGCCCCCGGGTCATCCAAAACCCATTCCGAACATACGCCCAAGTCCGAAATTATTATACGAATCTACCGGAACCGTCGAAACTCGATTCCGAGATTGTTCACTCAAAATGTTGACCGAAGTCAAACTTGGCCTTAAAGGCCAACCTTAAGTATGATAAATACTCGAGTATAATTTCTTTTTGTTATGGAATAAACTTCTATTAAAGTCTATCTTGAAAGGATCCTAGAGTTAATATTATATTACTTGAAATCATTTGAAAGGAAAGAGTATTATAATTTTGTTGGTCCCTATTATCACGTAAAAATTAAATTATAAAAGTAGCTTGCTTCATGATTGAGTTCATTAATTAGCATAAGTAAATTATTTGCCTAACTTATATGTTGTTAATTAAAATAGTCGTGCATAGGTTCTCTGCTAATCAGGGGCGGCCTAGGGCAAATTTTTCTTTATGTTTTTCTACTCGTATTTGTATTGAGATCCGGACTAATCCATATTTGTATTGTGTAAGGCTTAGTAAAAGAGAAAATATATTTTAACAGGATTTGTTTAACCACATGACTCGAATCCAATATATCTAATTAAGGTAAGTTGGATTATATATATCTCATAACAATCTTTAGAGGTAGGGTCTGAATATATTGGATATTTTAAATAAAAAAGTAAAATATTTTATGAAAGGTAAAGATAAAAAATAAGACTTGGTCTATTGAAGATACCAAAAAATAAATCCTAAAAGTTTATTACACGTTTTTAGTGAGAAATATAAAAAGAGAATAATAATAATATAGGTACTTGACTAATTTTATTAATCGTAAAATTTAAATAATAAAAAGTTTTATATTCGCTACAAGGGTTTAGGAGAAGTAATTCTCTTTCTCCAATTAAAAGTTATATTGTTCTCTGTAAAAAGAAAAGAGTTTTATTTTTTCTACAAAAACAAGAATTGAAGAGTACCATTGAATAAAACTATATTCATATTCTTTTTTTCCTTTTTTCCCTCAAGTTTCAAGCGTTTCAACAATATTAGAACATAAAAAATTATTTCAATATCAAGTTATCAACTTCTTGAATCTGGTTCTATTATCTAAGTTCTATATATTAACAACGTTACATCTTAATAAGCTAGAAAAATAGACTTTAATTAAAAATATAGATAAATTATTATTTTTTCTTCTAAAAGGCTCATAATTAAATATTGACTTTAGGCCACCAATCTTCTTGAGCCGCCCTGCTAGTAATGATGTTTCTCGTTCAAAAAGTATCATTTGATATTTCGACATATATAATTAAGAAAATTATTTATAATATAAAATTATTTAACTAAGTGGTCCTTTGTATCTTCATTTTAAGATTTGAAAAATTAAATTTATGAGAAAATTAATGGATATGTGCGTCGTTGTTGACTTTAACAATTCATCATCTAACCATAGGAGACTGAAGGAAATGAATAATAGGACAAGCATCTTTAGTTTTTGTCACGAACCGAAATCCAACCTTCAGGTCGTGATGGCGTCTAACGTTGAACCCGCTAGAAAAGCCAACGTTCCGATTATTACATTTATATCTTTATTATAGACAATTGAAATAACAGTGATAAACTAGAACAATTATAATCAGAAGTGCGGAAGATAAGAAATTCAACAACTTAAATAATAAATCTTACGAAAATTTCTTTAAGTACACCCCCAGAACTGGTATCACAATCTCACGAACAGTCTAAGATTTACTAAAAATAAAAGTCCGAAATAAATGTGTACAATTGTCTAGGAAATACATGAAAAGACAGAAAAGAGAGAAAAGGGAGGTGACGCCAAGTCCCACGAACGTCTGCGGGACTACCTCTGTGTCGCTTGTGGACTGAAGGATACTCCCTCGATCAATGTCCACCGGGTCCGGCTCCGTATTCTGCACAACATAAAGAAGTGCAGGTGTAGCATTGGTACAACCGACCCCATGTACTGAGTAAGTGCCGAGCCTAACCTCGGCAAAGTAGTGACGAGGCTAGGACACGACAAATAACGGATACATGTACAGTCCAATAATGTAATAAAGAAGTAATGACAAGAAACAACAGATAAGCACAAAAATGGAGCTAACATGCTGGGAGAAAGGGGAAACAATTCACTGAAATGACAGAATACAATAACCACTTAAATGTATAAATAACAGCAGGAATTAACAACTCTGAACAAGTAAATAAACAGAAACGGCATGGCATGTCCCCTTGTGCTATAACCTCACAAAAACACTCGGCACCGAATGTCCCCTCGTGCATAAATAAATAATCACACCGCACGGAATGTCCCCTCATGCATAAATAAATAATCACTCGGCACGGAATGTCCCCTCGTGCATAGATAAATAATCATTCGGCACGGAATATCTCCTCGTGCATAAATAAATAATCACTCGGCACGGAATGTCCCCTCGTGCATAAATAAATATAAAGGCAACAGAATAAGAGGAAAATCAACAACAATAACTTTAAATACATAGAAATTTTTCAACAAGAATACTACCGTCCCGGCAAGGGACATAGCTATAACCAATCTCACTCAGAGGTACAACTTAACAAACGATCATCAACCGAACAAATAATCAATATTATTCAAAATCAGGTATTACCCTCAGGTACATAACTTCCATAGTGACAACTACTTCATAACACGGAGAATATTAACAGAAATCACATATATATCACGAAATTTGACTCACGGGCATGCTAGACCAAAACAAATAGGTACTCGTCACCTCACCTATACGTTGGACATGAATTATCACATAGCAAATAAGACTCAATACCTATTCCCTCAAGCTAAGGTTAGGCCAAACACTTACCTCGACTCCAATGATCCAAATCAAGCCTCTTGCACCGCTTTTCCTTTCGAACCCGACTCCAAATCAACCATATCTAAACACAATCGACTCAATAACATCAATAAGTGTTAAACAATTCAATTCCAATGCTAAATTCTAGATTTCCCAACATTCTTCCCAAAAATCCAAAAATCGACCCCGGACCCACATGGTCAAAACACGAGGTTCGGACCAAAACTCGATCACCCACGAGCCCGAATATATAATTTATTTTGAAATCAGACCCCAAAACAAGGTCAAATTTCCAATTAATCAAAAAGCCCTAACTCTACCCAAATTCCTAATTTTCTACCCTTAATCTCATGTTTTTAGGACTAGAATCTAATGGGTGTTGATAAAAATGGAAGAAAACAAGTCAAGGATTACTTACCTAAGAGGTTATGGCGAAGAAGTTCTTCAAAATCGCCCAAGAGGTGTGGAGAAGATGGATTTTGTGAAAAACGGTGAAATTCCCGTAATACATTCTGTTTTTGAACTTAAAAATAACTGGGCGGATTTTGGTCTATGCGATCGCGAAGAAAGGAATGCGATCGCATAGTGGGCTGGTTTCCTACACTATGCAATCACGATGGGCACAGTGCGATCACACAGAGGACCTGACCCCCACACTCCGTGATCGCGAACAAGCAAATGTGATCACACAACACACTACACAGCCCCCCATAACTTTCCTATACTCCTATGCGGTCGCAGACCTGACTATGTGATCACATATGCAACAGTCCTTCCCCCCAACACTGTGCTATGCGATCGCGACTTAACTTATGCGATCGCATAGTGTTAAACACCAGACACCAGCAAAATGCACTTTACACCAGATTTTTCTATGTTTTTACACCCCGACACCTACCCGAAACTCACCCGAGCCCTCGGGGCTCAAAACCAAATAAGCACACAACCTCAAAAACATCCTACGGACTTATTCGTGTAATCAAATCACCAAAATAACATCATAAACATCGAATTAAACCTCAAAATCAATGAAATTTCTCAAAACTTCTTAAACATCAATTTTTCCATTTATGATCTAAATCACGTCAAACTAAGTCCATTTTTTACCAAATTTCACACATAACACATAATAGACATATTGAACCTGTTCCGGGCTCCGGAACCATAATACGGGTCCGGTATCACAGGTTTTACATCAAATCTCCTTTTCAAAAACCTTTATATTTTTCAGAAAATAATTTTCTTTAAAAATTCATTTCTCGGACTTGGCACCTCAGACTTCGATTCCGGGCATACGCCCAAGTCCCACATTTTCCTACTGACCCTCCGGAACCGTCAAATCACGGGTCCGGGTCCGTTTACCAAAAATGTTGACCAAAGTCAACTTTATTCAAATATTAATTATAAAATCATCATTTTATCAATTTTCCACATAACGGCTTCCCGTATACCGCCCGGGCTGTGCACGCACATCGAGGTGAGATAAAAGAAGGCTTTCATGGCCTCGAAACACAGATTTAGCTAAAAGTACACGGGATGACCTTTTGGGTCATCACAATCTCCACCTCTAAAACAAACGTTCATCCTCGAACGGACATAGAATGGTACCTGAATCGGGGAAAATATGGGGATATAGGCTCCGCATATCGGACTCGGACTCCCAGGTAGCTGCCTCGGCAGGCTTACCTCTCCACTGAACACGAACCGAAGGATAACTCTTCGATCTCAACTGACGAACATGCCGAGCTAATATGGCTACCGGCTCCTCCTCATAAGTCAAATCCTTGTCCAACTGGACATCGCTGAAGTCAGGCACATGAGATGGATCGGCAATGTACCTCCGAAGCATAGATACGTGAAACACCGGATGCACGGCTGATAAACTAGGTGGCAAAGCAAGTTTGTAGGCCACCTCTCCTACCTTATCCAGAATCTCAAATGGACCAATGTACCTGGGCTCAACTTGCCCTTCTTCCCGAACCTCATTACGCCCTTCATGGGCGACACTCGACGAAATACCCGATCTCTAATCATAAATTCCAAATCACGAACTATGCGATCCGCATAACTCTTCTACCTGGACTGGGATGTACGAAGTCTATCCTGAATAATCTTCACTTTATCCAAGGCATCATGGACTAACTCTGAACCCAACAATCTAGCCTCTCCCGGCTCGAACCACCCAACTGGTGACCGACACCGCCTACCATACAACGCATCATAAGGAGCCATCTGAATGCTCGACTGGTAACTGTTGTTGTAGGAAAACTCAGCTAAAGGCAAGAAATGGTCCCATGAACCTCCAAAATCAATGACACATGCTCGCAACGTATCCTCCAAAATCTGAATAATACGCTCGGACTGTCCGTCCGTCTGAGTATGAAATGTTGTGCTCAAATCAACCCGTGTGACCAACTCATGCTGAAATACTCTTCAGAAATGGGAGGTAAACTGAGTACCTCGGTCAGATATAATGGACACGGGAACACCATGCAGTCAAACTATCTCTCTCATGTAGATCTTTGCCAACTTTTCCGCCGAATACGAAACTGATACAGGAATGAAGTGTGTTGACTTGGTCAACCTATCCACAATGACCCACACCGCGTCAAACGTCCTCTGAGTCCGTGGGAGCCCAACTACGAAATCCATGGTAATACACTCCCACTTCCACTCGGGAAGCTCAATCTACTGCATCAAACCACCGGGTCTCTGTTGCTCGTACTTAACCTGCTACATATGCTACAATATCCTTCTTTATCATTCGCCATCAATAATGTTGCCGCAAGTCCTGGTACATATTTGCGGTGCCCGGATGAATGGAATACCGGGAACTATGGGCCTCCTACAATATCAACTCCCGAATGCCATCAACATCAGGTACACAAATACGACCCTGCATCCTCAAATCTCCCTCATCATCAACTGTGACCTGCTTGGCACCTCCGTGCCGGACCGTATCTCTAAGAACACATAAATGACGATCATCATACTGCCTGGCCCGGATACGATCATACAATGAAGAACAGGCCACAGTATGGGCCAAAACACTGCCAGTCTCATAAACCTCCAATCTCATGAATTGGTTGGCCAAAGACTGAACATGCAAAGCAAGCGGTCGCTCTCCGACTGGTATATAAGCAAGACTACCCATACTGGCTGACTTTCGGTTCAAAGCATCGACCACCACATTGGCCTTCCCCGGATGATATAACATGGTAATGTCATAACCCTTCAACAACTCTAACCATCTCTTCTGCCTCATATTCAACTCTTTCTGCTTGAATAGATACTGCAAACCCTTATGATCTGTGAACACCTCACAGGACACACCAAACAGATAATGCCTCCAGATCTTCAACGCATGAACAATAGTTGCTAACTCCAAATCGTGAACTGGATAGTTTTTCTCATGAACCTTCAACTGACGAGAAGCATAGGCTATAACCTTGCCATCCTGCATCAACACTGCACCAAGTCCAACCCGTGAAGCATCACAATACACGGTATATGGTCCTGAACCTGTGGGCAAAACTAACACCGATGCCGTGGTCAAGGATGTCTTGAGCTTCTAAAAGATCGCCTCACACTTATCAGACCACCTGAACTGGGCACCCTTATAAGTAAACTTGGTCATCGAGGATGCAATAGATGAAAAGCCCTCCACAAACCGGCGATAATAACCTGCTAAGCCTAAGAAA
This sequence comes from Nicotiana paniculata, assembly GCA_005239505.1. Lineage (NCBI taxonomy): Eukaryota > Viridiplantae > Streptophyta > Magnoliopsida > Solanales > Solanaceae > Nicotiana > Nicotiana paniculata. The sequence goes on from ML367467.1 coordinate 74,416, forward strand.
CTCCGAATCTCTATAGCTGAAGTGAGCCTAGGCCAATCTCTGACTACTAAAATCTTCTTGAGATCCACCTGAATACCCTCTGATGATACCACATGGCCTAGAAATGCAACTGAACTCAACCAAAACTCACACTTAGAAAATTAGGCATATAACTGACTATCCTTCAAAGCCTGGAGGATGACTCGAAGGTGCTGCTCATGCTCCGCTTGGCTACGGGAGTAAATCAAAATATCATCAATTAAAAAAATCACGAATGAGTCCAAATAGGGCCTGAACACTCGGTTTATCAACTCCATAAAAACAGTAGGGGCATTTGTCAACCCAAATGACATCACCAAGAACTCATAATGCTCATACCGAGTGCGAAAGGCTGTCTTAGGGACATCAGACGCCCTAATCCTCAGCTGATGTAGCCAGATCTCAAGTCAATCTTGGAAAACACTGTAGCACCCTGAAGCTGGTCAAATAAATCATCAATCCTCGGCAAAGGATACTTATTCTTAATAGTAACCTTGTTCAACTGCCGATAGTCAATACACATCCTCATCGAGCTATCTTTCTTCTTGACAAACAACACTGGGGCACCCCAAGGAGAAACACTAGGCCTGATGAAGCCTTTATCCAACAAATCCTACAACTGATCCTTCAACTCCTTCAACTCTGGCAGGGCCATACGATACGGCGGGGTAGAAATGGGATGAGTGCCGAGAGCCACCTCAATACAAAAGTCAATATCCCTGTCAGGTGGCATACCGAGCAGTTCAGCAGGGAATACCTCTGGAAACTCACTAACCACGGGCACAGACTCCATAGAAGGAATCTCAGCACTAGATTCACAAACATAGGCCAAATATGCCAAAAAAACCCTTCTCGACATGCGCCGAGCCTTCATATATGAAATAACTCTACCGGAAGAATGACTAGGAGTCCCTCTCCACTCCAAACGAGGTACTCCTGGCAAGGCCAAGGTCATTATCTTGGCATGACAGTCTAGAATAACATGGTAGGGAGATAACCAATCCATCCCCAAAACATCATCGAAGTCAACCATATCAAGAAGCAAGAGATCTACCTGAGTCTCCAGACCACCAATAACCACTACGCATGAACGGTAGACACGATCTACCACAATATAATCACCCACCGGTGTAGACACATCTACAGAAGTAATCAAGGAATCACGGGCATACTCATATAAGGGGCAAAATATGAAGACACATAGGAGAATATAGAACCTAGATCAAATAAAACCGAAGCATCTCTGCTGCAAACTGAAACCATGCCTATAATGATTACATCAGAGGCCTCAACCTCAGGCCTGGCAGGAATATCATAGCATCGGGGCGGAGCCCCTCCAACCTGAACATCTCTGGGTCTACTCACTGCGGGCTGACCTCTACCTCTCATAGCCTTCCCTCCACCTCTAACGGACTGGCCTCCACCTCTGGCACCTCGACCTCCACCCCTAGCTAGCTGAGGGGGCGGGGGTGCACCTGGTGCGGGAATCATAGCACGGGAACCCTGATACTGAGAACCACCGGGACCTCGGGGGAAGAACCTGGAAATGTGCCCCACACCACCACAAGTGAAGCAAGACCTCGGCTGTTGAGAATATTGTCCCTGAAACTATCCCTGATGACCAAAATAACCACTTTGAAAGCTCTGAATCGGCGGTGCACTAATAGGAGTTAGTGGTGTACTGCGGGATACCTGAAGTTCGACTGGTATGGCCTAAGAGGATGACCTCTACCAAAAGAATCCTTGCCTCCAGATGAGGCACCACTGAACCGACCGAAATGACGAGGTCTCTTGTCAGACCCCTGACCACTGCCCTGTGATAAGACCATCTCAATACGCCTGGCCACATCGGCCGCATCCTGAAAAGAGATATTAGTACTTGTCTCTCTGGCCATATGAAGTCTAATGGGCTGAGCTAGCCCCTCAATAAACCTCCTCACCCTCTCTCGATCTGTGGGAAGTATCATCATAGCATGTTGGGCCAGAGTGATGAACCTGGTCTCATATTGTGTAACAGTCATAGATCCCTGCTGGAGACGCTCAAACTGCCTCCGAAGATCCTCCCTCTGAGTAACTGGAAGAAACTTCCCCAAGAATAACTCGGAGAACTAAGCCCAAGTCAAAGGCGAAGACCCAGCTGGTCTGGTCAAACAATAGTCCCTCCACCAAGTCTTGGCGGTACCAGAAAGACGGAATGTAGCAAAATAAACTCCATTGGACTCCACGATACGATGTTCCGAAGAACCTCATAGAAAATGTCCAAGTAATCCTGGGGATCCTCTAATGGTGCACCAGTAAATGTAGTAGGAAATAGGTTGGTGAACCGATCCAATCTCCACAAAGCGTCGGCAGACATAGCTGCCCCCTCAACTGCCTGTGCCACAAAACCCGGCTGAGATGCTCCAGCTGCTTGAGGTGATGGAGTCTGGAACTGAGAAGCTAGCTGCTCTGGTGTGCGGGTAGCAAGAGTCTGGGCCCCTCCCCCAGCCTGAGAGGCGGCTGGTGCAGTAGGAAGAAGACCAGCCTAAGCCACACTCTCCATAAGGCCCACTAAGCGTATCAGAGCGTCCTGAAGAACCGGGGTGGCAATGAACCCCTCTGGGACCTGAGCTGGTCCGACTGGAACTGCCCGGGTGGGAATCTCCTCAGCAACCTCCACCTGAGGATCCTCTACTGGGGATGCTGCTCTGGTCTAAGCCCTGGCTCTGTCTCGGCCTCTAGCACGACCTCGACCTCTAGTAGGAGCTGCAATGGGAGGATCGGGCTGCTGATCGGTAGATGAGGAAGCACGCGTTCTCGCCATCTGCGAGAGAATAGAATAGTAAATCAGTAAGCATTTAGAACTCAAATCGCACGACAGAGAAGAAAAGATGTGAAGTTATTTCCTAACTTTGTAGCCTCTGGGAGATAAGTACAATGTCTCCGTACCGATCTCTCAGACTCTACCAAGTTTGTCCGTGAATTGTGAGACCTAAGCAACCTAGGGCTCTGATACCAACTTGTCACGACCCGAAATCCCACCTTCAGGCCGTGATGGTGTCTAACTTTGAACCCGCTAGACAAGCCAACGTTCCGATTATTACATTTATATCTTTATTATAGACAATTGAAATAACAGTGATAAACTAGAACAATTATAATCAGAAGTGCGGTAAGATAAGAAATTCAACAACTTAAATAATAAATCTTACGAAAATTTCTTTAAGTACACCCCAAAATTGGTATCACAATCTCACGAACAGTCTATGATTTACTAAAAATAAAAGTCTGAAATAAATGTGTACAATTTTCTTGGAAATACATGAAAAGACAGAAAACAGAGATAAGGGAGGTGACGCCAAGGCCCACGAACGTCTGCGGGACTACCTCAGTGTCGCCTGTGGACTGAAGGATACTCCCTCGATCAATGCCCACTGGGTCCAGCTCCGTATTCTACACAACATAAAGAAGTGCAGTGTAGCATCAGTACAACCGACCCCATGTACTGAGTAAGTGTCGAGCCTAACCTCGGCGAAGTAGTGACGAGGCTAGGACACGACAAATAATGGATACATGTACAGTCCAATAATGTAATAAAGAAGTAATGACAAGAAACAACAGATAAGCACAAAAATGGAGCTAACATGCTAGGGGAAGGGGCAACAATTCACTGAAATGACAGAATACGATAACCACTGAAATGTATAAAAAACAGCAGGAATTAACAACTCTGAATAAGTAAATAAACAGAAATGGCACGGCATGTCTCCTCGTGCTATAACCTCACAAAAACACTCGGCACGGAATGTCCCCTCGTGCATAAATAAATAATCACTCGGCGCGGAATGTCCCCTCGTGAATAAATAAATAATCACTCGGCACAGAATGTCCCCTCGTGCATAAATAAATAAACACTCGGCACGGAATGTCCCCTCGTGCATAAATAAATAATTACTTGGCACGGAATGTCCCCTCGTGCATAAATAAATAATCACTCGGCACGGAAAGTCCCATCGTGCATAAATAAATATAAAGGCAACAGACTAACAGGAAAATCAACAACAATAACTTTAAATACATAGAAATTTTTCAACAAGAATACTACCGTCCCGATAAGGGACACAACTATAACCAATCTCACTCAGAGGTACAACTTAACAAATGATCCTCGACCGAAAGAATAATCAATATTATTCAAAATCATGAATTACCTTCAGGTACATAACTTCCATAGTGACAACTACTTCATAACACGGAGAATATTAACAGAAATCACATATATATCACGAAATTTGACTCACGGGCATGCTAGACCACAACATATAGGTACTCGTCACCTCACCTATACGTTGGACATGAATTATCACATAGCAAATAAGACTCAATACCTATTCCCTCAAGCTAAGGTTAGGCCAAACACTTACCTCGACTCCAATGATCCAAATCAAGCCTCTTGCACCACTTTTCCTTTCGAACCCGACTTCGAATCAATCGTATCTAGACATAATCGACTCAATAACATCAATAAATTCTAAACAATCCAATTCCAATTCTAAATTCTAGATTTCCCAATATTCCTCCCAAATATCCAAAATCGACCCCGGGCCCGCTTGGTCAAAATACGAGGTTCGGACCAAAACCCGATCCCATTCACCCATGAGCCCGAATATATAATTTGTTTTGAAATCCGATCCCAAAACAAGGTCAAATTCCCAATTAATCAAAAATCCCTAACTCTACCCAAATCCCTAATTTTCTACCCTTAATCTCATGTTTTTAGGCCTAGAATCTAATGGGTGTAGATAAAAATGGAAGAAAATAAATCAAGGATTACTTACCTAAGAGGTTATGGTGAAAAAGTTCTTCAAAAATCGCTCAAGAGGTGTGGAGAAGAAGGAGTTTGTAAAAAATGGTGAAATTCCAGTAATACATTCTATTTTTTAACTTAAAAATAACTAGACGGATTTTGGTCTATGTGATCGCGAAGAAAGGAATGCGAACGCATAGTGGACTGGCTTCCTACACTACGTGATCGCGATGGGCACAATGCGATCGCACAGAGGACCTGACCCCCACACTCCGCGATCGTGAACAAGCAAATGCGATCGCACAACACACTACCCAGCCCCCCCGCCCCAACTTTCCTATACTCATATGCAGTCACATACCTGACTATGCGATCGCATAGTGCAACAGTCCTTCCCCCTACATTGTGCTATGTGATCGCGACTTAACTTATGCGATCGCATAGTGTTAAACACCAGACACCAGCAAAATGCACTTT
>ML367468.1:0-22472 GCA_005239505.1 Nicotiana paniculata
ACCAGAACCTTACACCAGCAGCAATCTGCCCAGAATTCAAGCCAAAAGTTGGTCTGTTAACCATCTGAAACACACCCGAGGCCCTCAGAACCTCAACCAAACATACCAACATATCCCATAACATCATTCAAACTTAGTCGAGCCTTTGAAACACCAAAAACAACACGAGAACACCAAATTTACATCAAATTCAAGCCTAAGAACTTTGAAACTTCCAAATTTCGCCAACTACGTNAACCTGAAATTTTGCAGACATATCCAAAATGACATTACGAAACTGTTCCAACTTTCGAAATTCCATTCCGACCTCGATATCCTATTTTCCACTGTCGACCGAAAATCGCCATAAACTAACCTTCGCCAATTCAAGCCTAATTCTACTCCGGACATCACAAAAATATTTCAAACACACTCCCAAGTCCCAAATCACCTAACAAAGCTATTCGAGCCATAAAATCTGCATTTCGAGGTTGTTTACCAATAAGTCAACTCTCAGTTGACTTTCTCAACTATTAGGCTACTTTAAAAGGCTAAATGCCTAAACTCTCACCATAACTACTCTGGACCCAAACCAACTGATCCAACACATCAAAAGCAAGATAGAGATACATAACAAATGCAGAAATAGGGGAAATGGGGTAAATAACACGGAACGACCGGTCGGGTCGTTACATCCTCCCCCTCTTAAAGAAACGTTAGTCCTCGAACGGGTCTAGAAACATACTTGGAGCCTCGAATAAGTGAGGATATATGTCCCGCATCTCCCGCTCGGTCTCACAAGTGGCATCCTCTACCGGCTGCCCTCTCCACTGAACCTTCACTGAAGCTATATCCTTATACCTCAGCTTCCTGACCTAACGACCCAAAATAGCCACTGGCTCTACCTCATATGACATATCACTGTTGGTCCCAAACGCACACGCAAGTATACGTGGTCGTAGCAAGTAGTATAATGTTAAATCGAATGTCGAACCCACAGAGACCTGTGCAAACTACTCACTAATTCACTATAATTGTTATTTAATCAAGCCAAAGTAAATCCAGGAATGTAACTAATTTATACTACGATTCTATGAAATAAGTGATTATCAAGTGACAAGAATATTGTTGTGTATTCAGTAGAGACAAATATTCCAGAGTTGTGATCAATTCACCACTCGTATTGCATTCTAATTAACTCTCCCTTTCATATAATTCACTCATGGTTGCTAATTAATCGATAAATGCTCTCATAGCCTTCTCCCGAAGCACTACTCGCCTATTCTCAATAGATTAACGCCTATATTCCTATGAAATTAATCTATTAGAACGCACTAAGATTACGATGTTTAATTAAGCACGGTGACTAGGTATATTCCTATCCTAACCACAAATCCGCTCCCCTGAAGGGTTAAGATCGCGCTCTCTTCAATTCTTCTCTAATCTATATACGGCTTTCCCGAGCATAACATAGATAGTATATAGAACCTAACTGCTGGCTAGAAAATTAAGCAATTAAACGCAGAATTGAAGAAACAACCATATAGTTAGTGAACTATAATCAAGATTAAATTAATGTCGAATAACAATATCCATGTCTAAACCACAACCCCAGAACAATGGGTGTTTAGCCACTCATGTTATAATCAAACAATTGCATAAGTGTTGCATAAATTGAAAATGCTAGAATAAGATGAAGAAAACTGATAATCCTTGCTCCTTCAATGATCTTGTGTGTGTATTTGCTCTCCAAAAANTATAATCAAACAATTGCATAAGTGTTGCATAAATTGAAAATGCTAGAATAAGATGAAGAAAACTGATAATCCTTCGCTCCCTAGCAATTCCGTGTGTATCTTCTCCCCAAAAATGGTATCCTCTCCTCAAAGTTGTGTTTTTGGGTCTACTTATATGTTTGGGACAAACCCTAAACGTGTAGGAGACTTCTATTCAAACCGGGAAACACTTAAAACCTTCAAAACTCGGATTGGACCGGACCAAAGACCCCAGGCGTTAAGTCCCGAACGCCCAGCTATAGCCTAGGCAGGCCTGGCGTTAGGGCTCTAACGCTCTCCAAACGCCTGGTCATGCCAGGCTGTATGCCCAGCTATGGCTTGGTATGACCAGGCTTTATGGCTCAAACGCCCGGCTATAGCCCGGGTCACTCCTTTTCAACTCTTGAGCGTATTTTTGATGTTTATGCATCCATTTATCTCGGCTTCCATCTCTAATTCGCCTACACATGAAATAGACTCCATTATGCACATATGACGTGTATTTTTATCATTAATGCACATAAAATGTAAGATACATAATGCTTTAAACCATGAATTATAGCCACACATCAACACCCCACACTTAGACTCTTGCTCGTCCTCGAGCAATGGGACAATCTACTACCCTTCAACACGTACACAGTTCATTATCAGGGAGTATTTTACTTTTCAATCACACACCCTACCCCTTAACTATAATCGATACTGGCAATCAAGTATGAACATACAAAATTTTACATTCTTTCTTTTTTTTAACATGCCCGAGTATAACAATTTAATCAATCATACCAACAACCTAATTGTAATCGCCCAACCTCAAGAGTCAACTTGCAACCACTAAGCCCTCTTAATTCACGCACCTACCTAACAAGAAAATTACAATATTACCAATCGTTCATGAGATCATGTGCCCTCACCAACAACAAAAGAGTGAATATAACTAGTCCACACATTCAAATATGGTTTTGAACATAATTTAAGGACATCACACAACTGAAAAAATTCACTCACTCTCACAAAGAATTCATATGCATCCCGTGGTCGTACCATAAGCTTGCCCGTAGCGTAGATCTCCACTAATTCAAGTTAGCCAAATCTAGGATCAATTAGGACTTTTAAGGTTGTAATGTAGGCTACGGGACGGGTAGGATATATTTAGGAATAGTGATTAACCCTCTTAAGCACTTTAATACACTACCTTCACAAATCAACACATATTCTTCTCAACCAATTCCCTTGCCACAATTCATATTCAACATAGCTCTTTTTCAATTAAGCACTTCTATATTTTCACTAGCACAAATTAACAAATTTGGAGGTGTGTATCTTTTTGTACATACTTTTACTATCATTTTTTTTTTCTTTCTTTCCTACACACACTCCATACATGAAAGTTCATTGGCTAGTGGATTTTGAATACAACTTTTAGTGCACTAACGGGCCTTTTCATGGCTCCACTCAAAATCTACTCCCCAATATCTCACCTTACGTCTTTTAGTGACTAAGTGCCATAGGAGGAAAAGGTGCAAAAATCTCCATTTAAGAACAAAAGAGGGGTACGGCTTGTAATGTAGGCACCAAAGAAAAGGTCAAACGGCTCAAAGGGGCTAGCAATGGAAAATGTAATTCTTATGTGACAAGCACATCCATGATCAAGCAATAAAATGCCAATGTCATCTCCTAGACTAGCATAACCTACAATTTCGCTTCGATTAACACACGGGGTAGGTTATAGACTACACAGGATAGCATAGAAAATCACAAAACCTCACTCACACATTGTACATGACTCAATCACAACGGTTTTATTCAACTCTCAAGTCAAGCAAGCACGCACAATTTAGAGAATTAAGCAATATCACACTATGTAGCATACAAGTCAAACAACTGAGCTAAGGCATCACAAATAGGCTATTTATTTTTACTCAGGCATCACATGTCAACCAAATATAAGGAAAAGCAGAATGTATGTCATAACCTAATATGCCGGCACCAAACATGTCAATGAGTATTTCTAAGTTACTCAGTTTCTTCCTAACTACTCTAAAAAACAAAAATAATTTAAAGTACCCAGTTCAAGTTACACCCTTGGAAAAGAACCGGTTCCCAAAGAAAAACCAAGGGATACTACCTAACTATCCTACAAAAAATAAAAAATCTTTTTGGCATTTTTAAATCGGACTTTATCCCTCAAGAAAATTGTCCAACAGATCCATCGTTGGGAAAAATCTGAGATTTTTCTAAAACTAAAACAATAATTTTATACAATTACAAATTCAGAAAGTAGTTTCTCCACCCCACACTTATGTTATGCATAGTCCTCGATGCATGATCACAAAGAAAAATATTAAAACAAGGGTGAGAAATACTCCCTGAGACCCACTCGGGCATAGCCCGGACATGATTCTCAATCTTTAGAGTCGGGATGACCCCACACTTAGGCTCAAACATGCCCCTCAGCTTCAACTTTTGGGTACTCAGACTTCCCCTACTCTGCAAAATAAAAACAACACAAAACTCGAAACTAAAAAAAAAATTAAAAACATAATAGATATACAGATGGGTTGCCTCCCAACAAGCGCCTTATTTATAGTCGTGGCACGACTATGCTACTCTGCTCAGGCTAGGCGCTTTCTCTTCTTCTTTCTCCCATGAAGTCTAGCTTTTTTGCACGCTCTTAACGGGTCTCTTTTTCATCTCTGGTTCTTTTCTCAATTATCTTTACACCCTCATCTTGCAACACCACCTCCTCTGGATCACTGCTATTCACATAAGGACTCTGCTCTATCCCTTTCACGTCGACCACAGTATGCATAGGTCCTCATAATGCTTTGGGAGTTTAAGTTCCTTGTACACATTAAAAGTGACCTCTTCATCGTCAAATCTCATTTTTAACTTCCCTTCCCTCACATCAATAATTTCTCCACCAGTAGATAAGAATGGTCGCCCCAAAATAATTGGCACTTCCTCATCTGCCTCGTAATCAAGCACAATAAAATCAGCGGGAAGAATAAACTTTCCCACTCGAACTAGCACATCTTTAATAGTTCTTTCTGGCATAATTAGAGACCTATATGCTAACTGTAAGGTGATTGTGGTAGGTCTAAGAACCCCCAATCCGAGTTTCTTGAACAAAGAAGATGGCATCAAATTTATACTACCCCCTAAATCACACAGGGCTCTACCAACTTCTTGTTTTCAAGAGATAAAGGAATTGTGAAACTCCCAGGATCCTTCAACTTTGGAGGAAGTTTACTCTGAACTCTGGCACTACACTCTTCAGTAAGTGCAACTGTTTCGAACTCTGCATGTCTTCATTTATTTGCCACAATATCTCTGAGATACCTCACATACTTAGGCACTTCTTGCAAAATTTCCACCAAAGGCAACTTCACACTCACTTGGCTCAACATATCTAGGAATCTCTTGTACTTAGCATAATCTTTTTGCCTCTACAGTCTTTGTGGAAATGGAGGTGGTGTCCTTGTTTCAATTACTGGCTCGGGTCCTTTATCTTCTTTCTCATTCCCCTCAACTGGCTTGGGAACTAATTCTCCTTCAGGATGAGCTGTATTCTTCTTTGTCCTTGGAGCTTCTTCTAGTATTCTTACATTTCTCAAGGTAATCGCATTGACTTGAGCCTTAGTATTAGGCTCAGTATCACTAGGAAGAGCTCCTACTGGTCTGGTATTTTGGGAACTGGCAAGTTGCCCCAATTGACATTCCAAGTTCTCATTGTTGCTACTTGGGCTTGGTGATCAGCCATTATTTTATGATTGAAAGCAAGTTGGTCGTTCATCATTCTCTTCATAATCTCCTCAAAGCTAGATGATTGTTCAGCCTGAGGTGGTTTGTATTGTTGTTGAGGTGCTTGAGGCCGATATTGATTCTGATTGCCTTGATTACCACCCCAAGAGAAATTTGGGTGGTTCCTCCAGTTGGTATTGTAAGTGTCCCCATACTGATTTGTTTGGCCTCTATTCGCGTTACCCACAAAATATACAAACTCTGGATTTGCTGGGCATAGATTGCTCATGTGATCCTCTCCAGAAACTTCACAAAAAACTTGAATCTGTTGCACTGGTTGGGCCTGTTGCACTGGTTGAGATTGTTGCTTGTTAATTATCAGGTTCATCTGATTTACTTGGTTAGTCAATGTGGAAATCTGAGTTGACAATGCTGAGACCACATCTAGTTCAAGAACCCCTGGTGACTTTTGAACCACATTTCTCCCCATCTCACCTTGCCAGTTTGGATTGCTTTTGGAGAATTTATTCAGTAATGCAAATATTTCATCATAATTCTTCTCCAACACCTGAACTCCGGCTGCTGCATCTACCACAATTTTTGTTTGCGGATGGAGCCCCTCAATGAAAGTGTGAACTAACACCTCGTTTGTCTGATTGTGATGAGGGCAGTCTTTGAGTAGCCCCTTGAACCTTTCCCAATATGAATATAAAGATTCACCCGTTTTCTGTCTAAAGGAGACTATCTCACTCCTGATCTTTGCAACCTTTCCTGAAGGGAAGAACCTTGCCAGAAATTTTCTTGCCAAATCGCTCCATGTTGTAATGGAATTAGCCGGTTCTGCCTTCAGCCATCGCTTTGCTTCGCCCAATAGAGAGAAAGGGAAAAGCGTGAGCCTCACATAATCTAGCGTGACTCCGTTAGTGATATAAGTATCACTAATCTCCAAGAAGTTCAGAATGTGTTGTTGTCGATCCTCGTGTGGAAGACCCAAAAACTGCCCGTTTATATGAAGTAGTTGGATCATGCTCTGTTTCAGATCAAAGTGCCCAGTGATTCTGGGCTTCACGATGTTGGAGGTGACATTAGCAATACTGGGCATTTCCACCTCCTGAACATCCATGTGTTGTTCCTCTGCCATGTTCACAGGAAATCGGATGAAGTCCTGAATATTGTTTGTATCTCTTGCTTCTCGCAATCTCCTGTGAAATGTTCTCTCATGTTCGGGGTCAAAGCCATCAAGTCTGTCCTGGCTTCTGAACCTATGCATTCAATCGAAGTTCCTGAGATTAGAGCAAAAATCACGTGACATTAGACTCAGTGAAATAAAGAATTAAAGCAAGTAACTAGAAAGTAGTCTATATTCAAGTCCCCGGCAACGGTGCCAAGAACTTGTTGGTCCCAAACGCACACGCAAGTATACGTGGTCGTAGAAAGTAGTATAATGTTAAATAGAATGTCGAACCCACAGAGACTTGTGTAAACTACTCACTAATTCACTATAATTGTTATTTAATCAGGCCAAAATAAATCCAGGAATGTAACTAATTTTATACTACGATTCTATGAAATAACTAATTATCAAGTGACAAGAATATTGTTGTGTATTCAGTAGAGACAAATATTCTAGAGTTGTGATCAATTCACCACTCGTATTGCATCCTAATTAACTCTCACTTTCATATAATTCACTCATGGTTGCTAATTAATCGATAAACGCTCTCACAGCCTTCTCCCGAAGCACTACTCGCCTATTCTCAATAGATTAACGCCTATATTCCTATGAAATTAATCTATTACAATGCACTAAGATTATGATGTTTAATTAAGCACGGTGACTAGGTATATTCCTATCCTAACCACAAATCTGCTCCCCTGAAGGGTTAAGATTGCGCTTTCTTCAATTATTCTCTAATCTATATACGGCTTTCCCAAGCATAACATAGATAGTATATAGAACCTAACTGCTGGCCAGACAATTAAGCAATTAAACGCAGAATTGAAGAAACAACCATATATTGAGTGAACTATAATCAAAGTTAAATTAATGTCGAATAACAATATTCATGGCTAAACCACAACCCTAGAACAATGGGTGTTTAACCACTCATGCTATAATCAAACAATTGCATAAGTGTTGCACAAATTGAAAATACTAGAATAAGATAAAGAAAATCCTTCGCTCCCTAGCAATTTTGTGTGTATCTTCTCTCCAAAAATGGCATCCTCTCCTCAAAGTTGTGTTTTTGGGTCTATTTATATGTTTGGGAAAAACCCTAAACGTGTAGTAGACTTCTATTCAAACCGGGAAACACTTAAAACCTTCAAAAATCGAATTGGACCGGACCAAAGACCCCAGGCGTTAAGCCCCAAACGCCCAGCTATAGCATGGGCAGGCCTGGCGTTAGGGCTCTAACGCCCCCCAAATGCCTGGTCATGCCAGGCTTTATAGCCCAAAGCCCAGCTATAGCCTGGTATGACCAGGCTTTATGGCTCAAACGCCCGGCTATAGCCCGGGTCACTCCTTTTCGACTCTTGAGCGTATTTTTGATGTTTATGCATCCATTTAGCTCGGCTTCCATCTCCAATTCACCTACACATGAAATAGACTCCATTATGCACATATGACGTGTATTTTTATCATTAATGCACATAAAATGTAAGATACATAATGCTTTGAACCATGAATTATAGCCACACATCAATCACCCTCGAGCCGAATCATGTTGAAGTCCAAAACATGGGAAGGGTCACCAACATACTTCCACAACATCGAAACATGGAATACTAGATGAATACTCGATAAACTGGGAGGCATAGCAAGCCTATAAGCCACCTCCCCAACCCTCTGAAGTACCTCAAATGGCCCAATGAACCTGGGACTCATCTTCCCTCTCTTCCCGAATCTCATAATGCCCTTCATGGGTGACACCTTCAGCAACACCTTATCCCCAACCATGAAAGACACATCTCGGACCTTCCGGTCTGCATAACTCTTCTGCCTAGATTGCGCCGTGCGAAGCCACGCCTGAATCAACTTTGCCTTACTCAAAGCATCATGCACCAAGTCTGTGCCCAATAGCCTAGCCTCGCCCGGCTCAAACGAACCAACCGGAGACCTACACCTCCTACCATACAAAGCCTCATACGGAACCATCTGAATACTCGACTGATAGCTATTATTATATGCAAACTCCGCTAGTGGCAGAAACTGATCCCATGAACCACCAAAGTCAATCCCACAAGCACGCGACATATCCTCCAAAATCTAAATGGCATGCTCTGACTGCCCGTCGGTCTGAGGATGAAACGCTGTGCTCAACTCAACCTGAGTACCCAACTCTCTCTGCACGGCTCTCCAAAATTGGGACGTGAACTGAGTGCCTCTGTCGTAAATGATAGAAATTGGAACCCCATGCAAACGGACAATCTCCCTGATATAAATCTCAGCTAACCTCTCCGATGATACGTAGTACCAACAGGAATGAAGTGCACGGACTTGGTCAGTCAATCCACAATAACCCATATAGCATCAAACCTCCTCGAAGTCCGTAGGAGTCCAACTACGATGTCCATGGCGATACGCTCCCACTTCCACTTCGGAATATCAAGCCTCTGAAGCAATCAACCCGGTATCTGGTGCTCATACTTGACCTGCTGACAGTTGAGACACCGAGCCACAAACTGCACAACATCCTTCTTCATTCTCCTCTACTAATAGTGCTGCCTCAAATCCTGATACATCTTTGCGGCACCCGGATGGATGGAATACCGCGAACTATGAGCCTCTGCTAGAATCAAATCTCGAAGTCCATCTACATTGGGCACGCAAATCCGGCCCTGCATCCTCATGACCCCATCATCACCAATAACCACATCTCTGGCATCACCGCGACGTACCCTGTCCTGAAGAACAAGCAAATGTGGATAATCATACTGGTGTGCTCTAATCTGATAGTAAAGAGAAGACCTGGAGGCTATACAAGAAAACACCCTCGGGGGTTCTGATAGATCCAATCTCACCAAATGACCTGCTAAGGCCTGAACATCAAAAGCTAATGGCCGCTCTGCTACTGGAAGGTAAGTTAAACTCCCGAAACTCTCTGCTCTGCGACTCAAGGCATCGGCCACTACATTGGCCTTCCCCGGATGATATAAGATAGTGAGGTCATAATCCTTGAGGAGCTCTAACCATCTCCTTTGACGCAAATTCAAGTCCTTCTGTCTCAGCAGATACTGCAAACTGCGATGATCAGTGAAAATCTCACACTGCACTCCATACAGATAATGTCGCCAAATCTTCAAGGCATGAACAATGGCAGCTAACTCAAGATCGTGCACGGGATAATTCTTGTCGTGCACCTTCAACTGTCTGGACGCGTAGGCAATCGCCCTACCGTCCTGCATCAATACCGCTCCCAAGCCAACTCTAGAAGCATCACAATAAACTGTGTAAGAACCCGAACCAGCAGGCAAAATAAGTACTGGAGCTGTAGTCAATGCTGACTCGAGCTTCTGAAAGATCTCCTCACACTCATTAGACCATCTGAATATAGCACCCTTCTGGGTCAATCTGGTCAAAGGCGAAGCAATCGAAGAGAATCCCTCCACAAAGCGACGGTAATATCCCACCAAACCAAGGAAACTCCTAATCTCTGTAGCTGAGGACGGTCTGGGCCAACTCTGCACTGCCTCAATCTTCTTTGGATCAACCTGAATCCCCTCACTAGACACCACGTGCCCCAGGAAAGCTACCGAACCAAGCCAAATCTCACACTTGGAGAATTTCGCATAAAGCTTCTCCTCCCTCAATCTCTGTAACACAACTCTCAAATGTTGAGCATGCTCTTCCGAGCTACGAGAATAAACCAGGATGTCATCAATGAACACAATGACGAAGGAATCAAGATAAGGCTGAAACACGTTGTTCATCAATTGCATGAACGCAGCTGGGGCATTGATCAGCCCAAATGACATAACCAAGAACTCATAATGACCATACATGGTCCTGAAAGCAGTCTTCGGGATATCAGAATCCCGAATCCTCAACTGATGGTACCCCGATCTTAAATCAATCTTAGAAAATACTCTGGTTCCCTGAAACTGGTCAAACAAATCATCAATACGGGGCAAGGGATACCGGTTCTTCACCGTAACCCCATTCAACTGCCGATAATCAATACACATATGCATGGACCCATCCTTCTTCTTAACGAACAACACCGGTGCACCCCAAGGTGACACACTAGGCCGAATAAACCCCTTATCCAGGAGCTCTTGAAGCTGCTCATTCCATTCCTTTAGCTCCGCTGGCGCCATACGATATGGTGGAATAGAAATAGGTTGAGTGCCTAGCACCAGGTCAATACCAAAATCAACATCCCTGTCAGGTGGCATGCCTGGCAGGTCTACAGGAAACACATCCAGAAAATCACGGACCACAGGAACTGAATCAATAGAGGGAGTCTCACCACGGACATCCCTCACAAAGGCCAAGTAAGATAAACACCCCTTTTTAACCATGCGTCGAGCCTTCAGGTAAGAAATCACCCTGCTAGGCATATACTCGGAAGAACCTCTCCACTCAACCCTCAGACACCCCGGCATAGCTAAGGTCACGGTCTTAGCGTGACAATCAAGAACAGCATGGCACAGAGATAACCAATCCATGCCTAATATCACATCAAAATCGACCATGCTGAGTAATAATAGGTCCACTCGGGTCTCTAGACCCCCAATAGATATAATGCACGACCGATACACACAGTCCACCATAACAGTATCATCCACTGGAGTCGGCACACGAACGGAGGTGACTAGAGACTCACGGGGCATATCCAGAAAACCGGCAAAATATGAAGAAACATAGGAATATGTAGAACCAAGGTCAAATAAAACCAAGGCATCACGGCAATAGACTGAAACAATACCTGCAATCACGGCATTTGAGGCCATAGCATCCGGCCTGGCTGGAAATGCATATATACGAGCCTGATCGACCTCCCCCTCTAGGGCGGCCTCTGGCTGACTGACCACCACCCCTGGCTGCCTGGGCGGGTGGTAGTGACTGGATCTAAAGTCGAGGGTTGGACCCTCTGTTGAGAAGATCCATCGGAACGGCGGGGACACTGCCTCCACCCGTGCTCGAACTCTCCGCACTCAAAACAACTACCTGGAGCTGGAGGCGGGGACTGATAGAAACCCCTAGCCCCTACACGGCCACTAGAAGACTCCAGAATAGATTAACTCTGAACTAGAGGTGCTCAAGCTGCACTTTGAGCTGGGAGGGCACTAAATGAAGTACGGTCTGACTGAGAACCACGGGTACCCTGCCCCGAAGATGCACCACTATAAGCTGGGCGGCCTGACTGAGGAGGCTTGAATGGGCGGCCCCTATCCTGCTGAAACTATCCCCTGAAAGGAGCGTAAATGGAACTTGCCGAACCACGAGGCCTCTTAGCCTCCCTCTCCTCCCGCTCCTGGCGGCAAACAGACTCAATATCTCAAGCTATGTCAACAACCTTCTCGAATGAAGCACCCGATACTCTCTCTCGAGTCATAAACAACCGAAGCTGATAAGAAAGACCATCTACGAACCTCCTCACCCTCTCCCTATTAATAGGGATAATCTCAGAAGCATGCCTAGCCAACTCGGAAAATCTCATCTCGTACTGAGTGACTGATAACTATCCCTGGCGCAGCTACTCAAACTACCTACACTGCTCCTCTCTGTGGGACTGAGGAACATACTTCTCCAAAAATATCGTGGAGAACTGCTGCCAGGTAAGAGGTATTGAACCAACCGGTCTACGCCTCTCGAAAGACTCCCACCAAGTAAAGGCAGCACCCGCAAACTAAAAGGTAACAAACGAGACCCCGCTGGTCTCCAGAATACTCGCGGTGCGCAGTATCCTCTGGCACCTATCTAGAAATCACTGGGCATCCTCGCCCTCTGTACCACTGAAAGTCGAAGGCTGAAGTCTGCTGAACCTCTCCAACCTGCACTGCTCGTCCTCAAGCATAGCAGGGACCACATAATTTTGAATCGGAGCAGCTGGCTGAGCTGGGGCTGCTCCCGGTGCCTGAATACCTTGTGCAGCCTGCTCAGGTGCCCGGGCAGCTGGAGTCTGATTGCCTCCCCCGGCTTGAGCTATGGTGGCAGAAGAAGACATGGCAACGGCCTGAGCCAAACCGGTGCATACCGACAATATCTGAGACAGGGCCTCCTGAAGACCCAGAATAACCACAGGCATTGCTGGTGCCTGAGCCTGTCCCGCTGGGACACCATCGGCGAGAACCTGATCATGATCGATAGGTGGATCCTGAGGTACTTCCCCAGCTGCTGCGCGGGCTGTCCCTCTACCTCTACCATGGCCTCTACCGCGGCCTCGACCTCTCACTGGTCTAGCCGATGACTGGTCACTCTGATCGGTATGGCGTGTCCTCACCATCTGTGAGAGAATGAAACAACGTAAGTTCAGATTTTCAAGAATCAATAGATCAGAACGAAAGAGTTCAAGAAAGATAGAAATGTTTCCTAAAAGTTCGGCAGCCTCTCGAAGATAAGTACAGACGTCTCTGTACCGATCCGCAAGACTCTACTAAACCTACTCATGACAGTTGAGTCCTATGTAACCTAGGGCTCTGATACCAAACTGTCACGACCCCAAATCCTAAACAACCGTGATGGTGCCTATCGTGGAACTAGGCTAGCCGACTACCGCGTGTTCACATTTCCTTTTGAAAATCCCATTTAAGTTTCAAGCAATTCATAATAATATACAGAAAGTTCTTAATATAACAAGAAAATTTTATATACAATACTGCCATCCCCAAAACCCGGAGCCAACATGCCATGAGCATCTAGCGAAATAAGCCAAAATAAAGCATTATGATACAAAACTCTGAATCAAAGCTAAATACAACAGGGAGGGAAAGCAGAGATGCTGCGAACGTTGAACAGCAACCTCTCTATCCCCATGATCTGGCTCCGCTGCGATATATATATATATATATAAAAGTTAACACTCGATATCTGCTCCTGAATCTGCACACAGAGGTGCAGGGAGCAATGTGAGTACGCCAACTCAGTAGTAATGGAACTAAATCAAGTCTAAGTAGCAAGGAATCACATAATAATCAATGTCATCAAGTCACAATATACACAGCCTTACTTTCCAATAGTATACATAGATATACGAAATTGCCATGCCTTAGAAATCAACTTCACAAAATTCCTTAAAACAATGCACATTTTTAACAACTTTAAAACAAGGATTTGGTATGCAAATGAATGTAGTAAAATCATAAGTAGCCCCTCGGGAAAAAACATGTTTCATAATCAGCCCCTCGGGCATACCTCACAATCCCTCAGCACCTCACAATCACTCAGCACCTCACAGCCACTCATGCCTCCCAATCACTCTATCACTCGCACTCGGTGCGCTCACTGGGGGTGTGTACAAACTCCGGAGGGGCTCCTTCAGCCCAAGCGCTAATATCACTCAGAACCTCACCATCACTCTAGGCCCTCGGCCACACTCGATGGAACCACTCGAAAAGCCCCTCAGGCGAAGTAATAGAACGGGGTACTCGACCCGAAAACATCATTTTAATGCTCATGTAGTGTAAATCAGGCTGAGTTTCAAATAAAACAGTATGCACAATATTTCTGAGTAAAATCATCAATAGGTAGTGAGGAAAACAACAGTAAAACGCCCTCAAAGGGTCTAAACAGATAGGCACGAGGCCCCAAACACGGCTTATAGCCCAAATATTTCAAAAATCTTTAGAACATAATTTATCATAAGATTTTGAGTAAATATGCAAATCATTAGTCGCCGCGGAGAGGACCTAGTCCAATCCAAAAATCATTACGCGCCACATATTCGTCATCTGACATGTGCGCCATTTCCAATTTCAGTGAGAAAATAATGCAGTTCGGGGTTCCATACCCTCAGGACAAGATTTAAGACCATTACTTACCTCTACCGGGCCACAACACTAGTCCGATATGCCTTTTCCCCTCAAATTGGCTCCCGATTGCTCCGAATCTAGCCAAAACCAGTTAACATTATCAATATATACTCAAGGAACACAACCCAATCGAAAATTATCAATTTAATCAAAAATCTCAAAATTCGGACAAAAACCCGAGCCCCAGGCCCACATCTCGGAATTCGATAATTTTTACATCATTAGAAACCTCGTCCTTCCACGATTCTATACATACCAAGAACACTAAAATCAGACCATAATTATCCACTCACATCCTCAAAAGAAAAATAAATTTCTCATGGACCCTTCTTCCCCAACTTGGTTAAATTTCCAGAATTTTTGTGGTTTAATTACTTAGGAATTGACATATAAACATGTTATGAAGTTGAAATTCTTACCTCCAGATGATATCCCTTGATTCCCCTTAAATTCTCTTTCAAAAGCTCTCAAGTCCGCATGCAACAATGGAGAAAATAACAACCAAATTCGCACTTCCGGCCTTTTAAACATTCTGCCCAGCTAAAATAGTTCCTTCTCTGCGAAGGCAAACTTTGGCATGCGATCGCGAAGAACAAACTTGGTGCCCCATCAATTTACCTTACGCGATCACAGACAACCTCACGCGATCGCGATTCATCAAGACTTAAACCCACGCGATTGCAAACCATTCCACGCGATCGCGAAGAACAAAGCTCAACTCACCCACGCGCCCCTTTAACTCTACGTGATCGCAAACAAGACCACGCGATCGCACTGACCAAACACTCATACTCACGCGATCGCAATCCATTCCACGCGATCGTGATTAAAAAAAATCCTTCCTCACCAATTAATCCTACGCGATCGCAAACATCCTCACGCGATGGCGTAGAAGGAAACCAGAACCTTACACCAGCAGCAATCTGCCCAGAATTTAAGCCAAAAGTTGGTCCGTTAACCATCTGAAACACACCCGAGGCCCTCGAGACCTCAACCAAACATACCAACATATCCCATAACATTATTCACACTTAGTCGAGCCTTCGAAACACCAAAAACAACACGAGAACACCAAATTTACATCAAATTCAAGCCTAAGAACTTTGAAACTTCCAAATTCGCCAACTACGTCGAAACCAACCAAAACACCTCCGATTAACCTGAAATTTTGCAGAGATATCCAAAATGACATTACGAAACTGTTCCAACTTCCGTAAATCCATTCCGACCTCGATAGCTTATTTTTCACTGCCGACCGAAAATCGCCAAAAACTAACCTTCGCCAATTCAAGTCTAATTCTACTCCGGACATCACAAAAATATTCCGAACACACTCCCAAGTCCCAAATCACCTAACGAAGCTATTCGAGCCATAAAATCTGCATTTCGAGGTCGTTTACCAATAAGTCAACTCTCAGTTGACTTTCTCAACTATTAGGCTACTTTAAAAGGATAAATGCCTAAACTACTCCGGACCCAAACCAAATGATACAACACATCAAAAACAATATAGCGATACATAACAAATGCAGAAATAGGGGAAATGGGGTAAATATCACGAAACGACCGGTCGGGTCGTTACAATAGGGGAAACGCAGAGGAAAGACTAAGGACCAAATCCTAGTGTGTTAGAGTTCACTAGGGTCTCCACTGAACCCCGGGAAGTGCTCACACTAGGGAGGTCAAGGATAGAACCTAAGTAGCCTTGGCTTTCAGCTGGCTAGGAGTAAGAACTCAAAAGAGACCAGGCAGTAAAGGAATAGACTGAGGTTAAGGGACAAACCTGGGGGATACAAACATATTCAAGTTGAGCACATAAAATAGGTAATAGAACATGTTTGGCTTTTAAATATAGACTTTAGCAAAGTTTCAAAAGAACAAATTCAACACACAATGCATATATTGACAAGACAGGTTTGCAAGATTGATATGCACAGACTTATAGTATAAGGAGTTCAGATTATGCTAAGTGTAGAATGTTAGTGTCACAAGAAGGAATCATATCAATTGGCAACAGAACTTAACAGGATTAGGGCAATCACTAGGGAAGTCAAGACATGGTGGAAAACAGGATCAAAACAGGCTACATGTCATCACAACAAATTCATAAACAGACTTTTGCTATATACTTCATGAATATACTCATACTTAGTCAACTAACCCATAGAAAGGGGATATGAGAGCATGTTCAAGTAGCAAATTTAAATAGTAGAGATGGATATCAGGAACACATAGGCTAGGCAGACATAAAAAGAAATTAATCAACTTAAGTAGGTCTAAACATGTCTCAAACTACAAACGTGATGGCATTTAGATTAGAAAGGCCTAAAATTGAAGTAAGACAGCCAGAATTGCATACGAGAACAGCCCAGAAACACATTGAACAACAGTCTTCAGAAGTGAAAACACATGTTAATGACAGGTAAATGGGAATGAAATGACAAAGGTTTGGTAACTCACCAGTTAAGCGAAAAACAAGAAAGAAAGGAAGTTCACAGTGTTATGAATATCGACACAAAGCAAGAACCTAAAATTTCTGGCCTTGTCTTTCAGCCGGCCAGGAACCAGAGTATGGAGCAAGAGTATTAGATATCAAAGAGCACACAACTTTAATTATTTAGTAATTTTTCTCAATGATTCCAAACTGTTTCAAAGGGTAATGAGGGGGGGGGGGTTATATAGCAGTAGAAATCAAAAACCCAAACAAGGAAAATCATCAGTCAAATACTAGAAAGGAAAGCAATCAAAATCAGTAAGGAAAAGAGAGAAATTTCAAAACCTTAATTTTAGGGAAAGTACAAAAATCGGCAGAAATCTAAAATAAAAAAAAAAATCAAATGTTGCATAGAATAAGATGAACATAGACAGAAATATCACTTAAAATCAAAGAATTGAACCAGAATTGGTTTGATCTAAAAGAGATCTGAAACCCTAATTTTTAGGGTAAGTACGAATCAACGGAGATACACAAAGATCCATACCATTATAGAATAAGAATGAACACAGATGGAATAGTGGAAAGGTCAAGAAGTTGAACCAACTTTGGTTCGATTCTGACGAGATTCGCTTGCCATGTTTAGGCAAGCGGTATAGAGAAGGATCCAGTACCAAGGGGGAGTCGAATATGGCAAGAAATAGTTGTATAATCCCATGTCTGGTGGGATTAGGGGAGGGATTTTGGGGGAAGACGGCTAGGGTTTGGGCAGGGAGAAGGGGGGAGTTTGAGAGAATTCAAAGGCGTCGGGTGGTGAAGAGTGATTAGGTTTAGGGTAGTGTTAGGTTAATTAAAAGGGAGGGGGTAATATGGGTCGTTGATCTTAGATATCAACGGCCATGATTAGTTAGGGGTCTTTTGGGTCGGGTTGGTTTAGTTGGTTGGGTTGGGGGTTATTTGGTTTGGGCTCAGATTTTGGGTTGTTTAGGTCTGAAATTAAGGTAAGTTTGGGCCATATTTTAAATACCCAATGTTTAATAAATAAATAATTTATAAAAGTAATTAATAAATAACAAAAATATCATTTATGCATTAAAATAATTAAAAATAATTACTTAACATTATAAAAATATAAGAAGTCATTTTCTGCATAGATAATGTAATTATACATGCATATGGACTATTATTGCAAAATGTGCAATTTAGCCTAAAAATACAAATGTAATTATAAGAAATGCACTATAAATATTTAAAACCTCATATTGGTATAAATGGTCAGTTTAGTTGATTAAATCATCATAAAAATAATTTGGAGGGTAATTATTGGATATTTATATAATAAAATGCATAAAGAAATTAATTTAAAGCCTTTAAAAATTATGAAAAATTATGCAAAATGCTTGTATAGGTCTATAAGATAAATGATGATGAAAATATACTATTTTGAAAGTATATATATGTGTGTGTGTGTGTGTGTGTTTAAAAACATAAGGGAAAAATTGGGTAACAACAATGTGTAGGAGCCAAACGGAAGCGAATTGGAATAAAAAAGGCAAGAGATAGAGAAAAATGAGAAGGAAACGGGCACAAGGCAATTTCGAGCGTCGAGACCAACGGTAGGTGCTACCTGTGGCACTGGAGTCTGATGCCAATGAAGCAAAATAGCTGGCCACCGCAGGTCTAGCACGACGCGCTGCCCTGGATGCTTGGTTCGAAAAATTCTCCTATTTCGCCCAGGACTTTATTTTTCGGCCCTACACGACCACAACTCGTATAAAAAGGATCCTAAACCTAATTTGGGGGAGACACGCCACTTTTGGAGCACACTACACGCGAGGAGCACTTTGTAGCAAGTATTATCAGTTTTCTTTCATTCATCTTAGTATTTTCAATCATTCAAACACTTGTGAATTTGATTAGAATTATCATATGTGGCTAAAACTCATTAGTTCTAGGGTTGTGATTAGCCATGAATATTTACTTTTGATATTATTTTCTCAATATATACAATTTGCTATTCTATGATTCATTTCTTCAATTCTGTGCATAATTGCTTGATTGTCTGGCCAAAGGTCAAGTTCTATCAAATATCTAGATTATGCTTGATAAAACTGGGTTTAGATTAAAGAAGGATTAATGAGAGCATGATCTAAACTCTAAGGTTAGGGGCGGATTTGTGGTGAGGATAGAATTATACATACTGACATAGCTTAATTGAATATTATGATCTTAATAAATTCTTGGTAGATTAATTTCATAGAAATATAGACTTTTGTCTATCCTGAGCGGGCGAGTAGTAATACAAGAAAATACAATCTGGTAAATTAGCAGGTATAAGCGAATTGTGTTAAAGGAGAATTAATTATAACTCAATAGAATTGGTGAATCGATCACAACCCTGGAATATTTATCTCTACTGAAGTAGCTTCAACAACAAATTCTCTGTTGTGCTAGTCTAGATCTCTGTTTTTAATTATTTGTCTTAGTTTATAATAACAACACTCAACCATTTGCTTAACTTGATTTGATAACAATTCAAGTTGAATTAGTAGGTAGTTGATAACAAGGTCTGTGTGGGTTCGACACTCTATTCATCACTATATTACTTGTTGACCATGTATACTTATATGTGTAATTGGGAGAAATAAAGAGGTAGAGACTCTTTGACTAAGGGATATCCCGAAAGAAATGGCTACAGATCCCCTATAATACTGCTGAATTTGAGAGATAGTAGTTTTTTTTTGGCTTCTCAGCTGCAGTAATATCTTGCAACAACCAGTTCTGTGGTAGAGAGACTTGGCTCCTGGAAATGAGTTCTGGAATTGACAAATGAGACATGTGTAAATCTATTTTGGAAAGAACAATTTCACCCTTATGGAGGATTGGATAGGAAGAATATGTAGTGACTCAAAAGTCAGTTTATAAAGAAAACATCACATCAATAATCAAAATTTAAAAGTTATGAAATTGCATATAAAATTGTGTTAAACAACTTCAAACATTCCAAAATAGAATAATGTGTTGTATGAAATTGAGATGGAACGAGCACCTTCCAGTTATCATGGTCTCAGTCTGATGAGTCTGAAACCAAAGTAAGGGAAAAAATAACTCGAAGAACCAAACTAATATATATAAATAAACGGAAAGAACACAAAGACATATAGCGCATGCATACAATGCACTATATGACTTTTTGATAATACTCCGAGTTAATGATCGTTGCCCGTTCTTTCTTTTTTTTCGAGAAAACACATAGTGCATGGCAGGCATGCACGATGTGCTTCAAGTATATTTAACCAACAAAGTGGGCAAGAAAGGTGAAGGATGGTGCATTAATTAAATGTAGGTTGAGTGATGGCCATGACCCTTATTTCATGGATTTGATTCCAAGCCTCTACAAAATAACTTTTTTCAGTTTTTTTTTCCTTTTAACACTTCTCGTTATTTAGTTTTAGTATTTACTTTAAACATTTTTATATTTATACGTATTTTCCAGTATAAATAAAATAATTTAATACTTATTATTAAATTGTGATTTTGAAATCATTAAAAGCAAAAAGCGAGAAGCCTTTTATGATTTTAACTAAGAAAATCTATGAATATTTTAATAATTATTTCTTTTTGTGTTATAATCAATACCAAAATATTTTTTTCCTCTTTTTATTTTCAACATAGAATTATGAGTTTTATTCAATAATTAAAATTTCCCAAAAGAAATTTAATTTATATATACATTTTAAGCTATTGCTAGGAATTCTTATATTTATTAATATTTTTCTTTCTGACTATATTTATTTTCTTCTGCTTTTTTCCACATTAGTTTGATTCTTCTGAGTTGTTTTTTTTTTTTTTCATTCTTTGGTTCCAGGCTCTAATTCTAATATTCTATCGTTGAACTTAACAATTATTAATCAAAACTTTGATTTGAAGTGCAATAGTTAGTTATCCAGCCAGACTATTACTGCTCACACGTACGCTCTTTTATGGACCACCGATATATAAAGGCGAAATACATAAATGAATCTTTAAGTTGTCCCCAACAATCAGGTGGACATCTTAATTGAGCCTATTTTCAGCTGGATACTTTGTCCATTCACAAAAGAAGATCAACTAGCACCTGACCCTGTTAGCCCTCGTCGCGTGAAATGCACTCTCCAAAACGCGAGTTACCTGCCTAAAATGAAGTTTATCATTTTCTTTTCCTAAAAATTATGTGGACCCACCCTAAATCACCTTCTTCTTCAAATCTTTTCCACCCACCTCTAACTCAAACCATCACTATTACACACCAACGAAAATACATGGAAACCTCACCTTAAACTACTATTTCTTATACTACCAATCAAGAAAATTACAAATCGAGTAGGACCTTCGACTCAGCCGTTAGATCTTGATTGTGGAAAAATTTTCCAATCTTATTCACCCTCTTCCTTTCTCCATTTAATCGAAGCAAAAGTGGAAGGACATGTAATTTTTGCTGCTCGTGAATAACAGAGAGGAGAAGGAATGTGCTTAAGAATTTCACAATATTCTCATCTGCTTGAATTTCAAACTGAAAATCATAGAAAATCCTTTATGTAAAAGACCACAAAAGATTGAATATGTAGGAAACATTCATTTCCACACTCGCACATAGATGGATATTTCTTCCGCCATTGTTGTACTTCAAAGCACAACAAAAGAATTTGAGACGATAAAAGGAGATATTGGTCGGTGACTAGGGAGGTGGAGCTTGTGCGGCGCTTAAGGTTATTAGTGTTTGGAATTGAGTATTTGGTGGAGAAACATTGATGTAGCGGCGTAGATTACAGTAGCTAGAAGGATTACCTCAAGGTGGTTTCATGGTGGGTTTGGGATAGCCTCGTTGGCGGAGATCCAGCCGGCGGCTGTTGGAAAGAAGGAGGTTTAATTTCTGGTTTTTAATAAGAGTACTTGTTTCTAAAAATTCACGTGTCATTTAATGATTGGTTTGTTTGACATGTCATCCGCGATTATATCTCACGCATGAGCCTTATTGGACTCGAGTTTTTAAAAGACACTTTTGTGAATGAATGAAGTGTCTAGCTGAAAATGGGCTCAGTTAAGGTGTTCAACCGATCGTTGGAGACAACTTAAAGGGTCACCTTAAAGGAGCCGTTTATGTATTTCGCCATATATAAATGAGCAATTACAAAATCCTTTTCTAATTATGAATTACTCCTCAAATTAACTAGGTATTTGTGTGATCCGCAATGGCTGCTATTTTTTAAGAGAATAATTTGTAAAATCTTTTAAGACAATAAAGTTGTAAGGCCCCGAAAAATTTCACTAAGTAATTTAAGATTTTGTGGTGCCAAGTTAGACTAATTATATTATTTTATGTGCAAACGAGGGCTATTAATATGAGGGATATCAAAGGGATATGGTAATACGTGTACGAGGCATATAAGAAGTAATGTGGGGTCTAAGGAGAGGCGTAAGTCTAAGTCAAGTTGGAAAATTGTATAATAGGCTAAAATTCCAAATGAGTACGCACAAGACCAAACTTTGGACAAGCATATATATATATATATATATATATA